>PVJI01005960.1:0-91144 GCA_004026765.1 Micronycteris hirsuta
GCGCTCAATCCACTGAGCCACACCAGCCAGGGCAGCCCAGGAGCTTTGAGGGGGGAAGAGGAAGCCTGGGGTTCTCTGTGATGGCCCTCCCCCAGTCAGAGCTCTGAGTCACACTGCATTAGCTGTAGTCTCGTGGGACACTTCCGTGGGCCGGGACACTAAATCCAGGGACCTTCTGTTAGTATCTGCAGGTGTGTCGGAGCTCCAGAGGAATTCCAAAAATCATGGAAAAGCTGGTGAGTCGAGAGTGCCAATCTCAGAAAGGGGGGAGAGATATCGTTCCTGCAGTGGCGTCAGTCTCGCTTCCTTCACTGCAGGTGAAGCTGTCGGGCTCTCACCTGACCCCTCTGTGCTATTCCTTCATCTCGTACGTACAGGTAAGTGATTCCGGGTCAGCCGAGGCCTTCCGGTACGGGGCCTCCTCACGCTCCCAGGGCGCTGCTGGCTCAGCCGAGCTGCGCGTAGGTAGAGCTGCTCCCTCACTGTAAGCCAGAGGTGCCCGTTTGAAACTAAGCCGAGGCCTCAGATCTTTGCAGCAAGGAAATCTGTAGCCACACACACAAGAAAAGTTTATTTAACGTGGTGAGAGAAGCACCTGACGTGCTTCCATTTAGAGCGGGGAAAGAGCAAGCGTGCTGGGGCCGTGACTGGGTGTGTTTGGGGTCCCAAGTTCCTGCTGGCGGGCACGCTATGGGAATGAGGGGCAGGCAGCGGGTCCCCGGGAGAGAGGGACCGGGCCAGGGGCCCAGTGTCAGGAGGGCGCAGCACCGTCACTGGGTGAGGGGCTTCTTCAGCTGCCGCGGCTGCTTGAGTCAAAGGCATGATGGGCTCTTTCAGGATTTGGGGACATTCCGAATGTCATCTGGTCTCTGATACCAGCACATTCTCGTGTTCCCTGAGCCCCCTTGCTGTTGGCCCCAACCAGGGTTGGTCAGCCTCCACACAACTGATGGTGTGGGCCAGGTCACTCGTGGGGCCGTCCTGTGTGCTTCGGGGCCGGAGCGGCATCTCTGCCAGCAGCAGCCCCCGGTTCTGACAGCCGGAATGTCTCTAGAAATTGCCAGGTGTCCTTAAGGCACAGAATCAGCTCCAGGTGAGGACCAGGTGGCCTGTCCCCTCAGGCCACTTAGTCATGGCAGTTAGAGTTTGGTCGGGCTGTCCCTGAGGAAGAATCAGAATGTCTAGTAATGGGTCAGACACAGCCCACTTTCTAGAACACTGTCAGGGCTGGGCTGGGACCTGGTGGCGCTGCCCACCTGCCGCCCGCCTCTGCATCGTGGGCAGGTGCAACGTCCCCCGTCAGTCACCCACCTCTCCCATCACGTGTGCAAAGGTGCCTCCTCCCCTCCCTTGAGAGTCAGTGGCCAGAGTGGCCCGTCACCTGGTTTGGCAGAAGGCATTCTCCATAGTCTGCCGAGAGGTGACATTCTCTATCCCCTTGCCTCTGTGACCAGGGTCAAGAATGAACCAGCCATTTTTGGTCTGGGCAGGGGGTCCACAGCCTTTCCTCGTCCAGCTGTTACTTCCGGTCCCTCCTCCTATCTCACCCATTCCTGGCAGGCTCATAAATTTTCCTGTTTAAATTTAGTTTTGACCCTGGCTGGTGTAGCTCAATGGGTTGAGCACAGGCCTGTGAACCGAAGGGTCGCGGGTTCGATTCCCAGTCAGGGCACATGCCTGGGTTGCAGGCCAGGTCCCCAGTGGGGGCCATGTGAGAGGCAACCACGCATGGATGTTTCTCTCCCTTTCTTTCTCCTTCCCGTTCCCTCTCTCTAAAAATGAATAAATAAAATCTTTAAAATAAAATAAAATAAAAATAAATGTAGTTCTGAGCCCCCCACCTCCAAGTGTTAACCGAGATGCCTGCAAAGGGCCGCGCTGCACCGAGTGAGCTGTGCCGACTGAGACGGGCCTCTGGGAGAAGCACTTGTGCGTATTTCTCAGCTTTCAGGTGCTGGGAGCGTATTAAAGCTTCTGTCAGGCGCGACAGTAATAAACACGTTCAGCAGTCATTCTCCAACCTGTTCCAGAACTTTTGTCACAAGCTTCGGTCCTGTTGGGCAGCCCGGAGCATTTCACAACGTAGAGCTCGGGGACGCTGCCAGAAGGCTGCTTCCGTTGGGTCAGCCCAGCCAGCGTCCACCGGGCCCTCTCGCCTTGCCGTCCCCCCCATGTGTGGCCGGCAGCTACCCCGTGTGCGTCCCGAGAGGAGGTTAGGGGGCTGCACGCCAGGAACAGAGCCCGTTCAGGGGGAGCCGAGGCGTGAACCCAAGTGGTCCTGTCTGTAGTGGGTCAGCAGTCTCCTTGCCGAGGGCCGCGCACTCTGTCCCACTGCCCGGGTCTGCCCTCGTTGCGTCAGAGCAGCCAGACGGTGTGCAGATGAAAGGGCGCGGCTGGGGCCCACTAAAACCTTGTTTTCTGAAATGAGCAGTGGGCAGGGTTTGGCCCGGGCTGTAGTCTGCCCACCCCTGCTCCAGAGCCACGTGGTCCTCACGGGCTCGGACGGCGCTGGAGGGTTTGGGGCTTGTGTTCAAGCGTTTTCTTCCGGGAGTTGGCAGGCCTCCTTGGACCGCTCTTTTTCCATGTCACACAGAAACTGGTGTGCGTGCTCCCCGCACATGCCTGGGGCTTTCCCTCTGGTCCGTCAGACCCGTCTGCCTCTTCGGAGTCCTGCACTCGGTTCCCTTGATCCGTTCTCACTGTCTGCAGGAGCTCTCTATTCTCTGATTGTCTGCCGTGTAGAGAGGGGTTCTGTGACCTTTAACCCCTCTCCAGCACGTAACCAGCCACGGGGCTCATGAGACATCTGGCGGAGGCCTCTGAGCGGGAAGCCCGCAGGCCCCGGGAACAGCCGCTCCGGCCTCCTCTCCCTTATGGCCCTTCCAGCCAGCTGCCCAAACGCCAGTTCTGCTACCCCCCCCCCCCCCCCCCCCCCCCCCCCCCCCCCCCCCCCCCCCCCCCCCCCCCCCCCCCCCCACATCCCCACTCTAACCGGCCTCTGTGCCTCCCCGGCCCGGGGCTGGGCGGGCACAGGAACGGCCGGCCCTGCCCGCGCCTCTGGGCCAGTTCCGAGAGCGACTGTGAGGCTCACGACAGCAGATGACATGAGAGGATCGTAAGTGGCGCAGGTGTTCCCCACCGCCCAGCACCTGCTGCAAGGTGGCTCTGCCCTTCGGAGTCCCCGCACTCGGCGGTGATCACCGTCCTAGGAAGTGACCACCAGGCTGTGGAAGCCTTCAGGAATGAGACAGTTTGTTTCTTTTTCTCCAGAATAAGAGGAGCAGGAGCCCCAAATGTACGGGAGGAAAGAAGGCCAATTCTGCCGTCACCATGGCCATGGTAAGCCATTGCCCGCGCTCACGACAGGGTGGCTGCTGCTGAAAGAAGCCAGTCACAGAAATTGCAGAGATTAGCGGTTCCCTAGAGCTGGGGGTCGATGGCAGAGACTGGGCGAGCCACCTGCTAAGAGGAGTACAGGCTTTATTTGCGGGCACCGAGACGTTCTGAATCTTCTGTACTAAAACCATGGAACTGTACAGCGCACGGGGGCAGGCGGTATGGGGCGTGAGTCACATCTCGGCAGCCGCTGCAAACACGTGTGTGTGGCTGCTGCTCAGCTGGTGTGTTTTATGGTCAGATGGACATCTTTTTTCCTCTGAACCGAAAAGCATACGCTTTATTCTGGAAGCACCAGAAGATCTTGAGCTCTTTCTTTAAAATGGAAATAAATTAGGATACCGATTGGGAAGGATTCTCTTAGGAAAAGTTAGTGGGCGCAGAAGGTGTGAGAGCTGCTCTGGGTGCAGAGAAGTGGGCTCCCAGGGACACTGGCAGCAAGTGTGAGTGGGTTTCAGGGGGTCCGGACACACGCGTGTCCATGCAGTCGGTCCGCCCGTGGCGTGTCGTCTCACAGAGGACTGGAGAATACCACGCGGACGGGGAAAAATACAGATCCAGATGTTCAGACACAGAATTACCTCCCAGACAGTACTTTTGAAAAGGAAAAAAATGAAGTGTCCTCGTTTGGGGTTTTTGTAACTACACAAAAGCATATTTACATGCATAAGAAACGGCTGGAAGGATCTCTAAGCTGTAATTCAAACTAGAGGGAGACAGTGTAACCTCAGCAGTGAAGATGCAGGTGCAGACTGGAAATAAGCAGAGCCAGCGCAGAGCGAGCTGGGCTCCTTGTGTGAGGGTTATAGTCAGAGAAGCAACCACATTTCTGCAGACGGCCTTCCCCTCGGCCAGCCCCTAGGGAACAACAAAAACTTAGGAATTACGGGATCCATGTGATCTCTGGTGACATCTAAGTCCTTTGATGAGATCCATCTGCCAAACCTCATAGATTACTGGTGCCTAAGAACTGCGTTGGGAAGGCAGCTCAGCTTCCCTGCAAGGCCACGAGTGGGTCTTCCAACGGCTTTAGAGGACAACTTCAGAAGCCCTTGACCCTGAAATTTAGGTCTTTTCCTTGCTCTATAGGCCAAAGTTCTTCGGGAAACCAAGCCAATCCCAAATCTTGTCTTTGCCATTGAACAGTATGAAAAGTTTCTCATCTTCCTTTCCAAGAGGTCCAAGGTAAACATACTCTGTTATCTTCTACCGTTTCACTTACCCCGGGCGGGAGGGGACCTGGCACACGGAAGCAGCCAGACTGCAATAGGAAAGAACTACAGCCCTTCCCTGTTTCTGGTCTGATGGCCTGAATCAAACATCACGTGGGGAACCCACGGAAAAGCAGGTCCAGGGTTTGTCGGAGGGGCAGCAAGAACTGGGGGCCGGGCGGCAGGGGCCCGCGCCCACTCTCACGCCCGGTCCCAGGTGAACCTGATGCAGCACATGAAGCTCAGCACCTCCAGGGACTTCAAGATCAAAGGAAACATCCTGGACATGCTTCTCCGAGACGAAGACGAGGAGGATGAGGATGACGACAAGGAGGTCAGTGTCTGTTTCCAAGTGGGTGCTATGGACCCGGCCACCCTGCCCAGCGGGTGGCCAGTAGCCAGTCTGGGAGCAGCCAGAGAACGAGCTAAAAGGGTCCGGCAAACAAAACTAAAACCTCTCACGAGTAGGTTTGTACACATTGAGCCACACCGAGGCGCCCACGCTAGTATCCGTCTTGGGTACACAGTTCCAGGAACAGGCCTGAGTGCGGGCGAACTGCTGGAGAACGACGGACTAGCCCAGCATTCGGCCCAGGCCCCAGCTCACCCCGTCCTCCCTTTCCCCTGGGGTCCCTCCCTCCCTCCGTGTCACCCGGTAAACCGCAGGCCCTGAGCCTGCGGCATCTGGAGCAGAACACCGTGTTGGAGGCTCACGTAAAACATCCTCAGCTCTGGCTTCTGAGAAATTCCACACTTCCATTGTTCAGCCCGCCCGCTACCCGCGCGCGACCGGAGCACTCTGTACCATTGTGACGCTCCTGTCACCTCGTCCCACGAATCTCCCCGGGTCCACGAAAGTCCAAAGGAAAGGCCTCCCCGCCCTTAACTGTATGCAGAACCCCGTCCCCCCCTTCGGGGGCAGTGAGTGGGGAGGGGAGCACACAGGCACACAGGCTTCCGTGAGAAGAGAAGGTTTTGTTTATTTCCAGTGCCTCTGAGTGGGCGGACCGCATTAAAGCACAGCTCTCCCCTTCCAGGGTGCGGCACCGGGGCACGGGGGGCAGAGCAAAGAGCCAGCCAAGAAGAAAAGGAGGAAAGAAATGAAATGCCTGAGTTAATGTGAACTTTGGGGCTTCTGCTTTCTTTTCACCCAACACGCGACACCACCCCTCGTCCCCCAGCCTGCACCGAGCTTGGCATCTTGGGTCGGAACCCACTGAAATCGGCTGCGCCTGCAGCCCCAGGTGGCTATCCCTGGCAGGTCCTGGCTGCTGAGCAGGTGCGGCTGAGAGCCTGTGTGTGGGCGCCCGACGGAGCTCCACGGGAGCCAACACCGGGCCTCCGGGCGGGGCTACGGCCCAGGCTGGCTGCGTCTTCCCAGGGAGCCTTTGGTGAGTTCGATTATCTGGTAAATGTCCAGCGCTTCCCCTGGAAGAGAGAGTGCAGACTGGTCACTGCTTCCTCGGGACTGGTGCTCGGGGCTCAGGGATGAGAAAGGACCTTGCTGTCAGCGTCCAAAGGGAGGGTGGGGGGCCGGGGTAACTGCCATGTTCTGTTGCGGGGGTCTGTGTTCGTTTTGCATAAAATGTTTGCCTTAAAAACCATATATAGATGCCAAGCATTCGATTGTCTGGCATTCAAGCACAGTTTTTTTTTACCTAAGAATGCACTTTGACTTTACACAATAAAGCTTTAAACCAGAGCTTCTAATATCCCTTCATTTCCTCCGAAGGCTGCAGAAACACAGCCCTTTGTGATGTGAGCATCACGATGTTCGCTTCGGCCCCAGGGCTGGTTTCTCAGCCTCCCTGCCGAGCTGCCTGCCACGCAGGCCACGTCCACCTGAACCCGGGGACCACAGGGGTGTGGTGCTCACCCTGGGGAATCCCGTATCTCCTTTCCATCCCGGTTGGGTTGGAAGGCGTTTCACAATCCATGGTCACTTCTTTCCTGAGGCACCGGTCAACATCGACCGCACTGAAGAAGGCGACGGACTGGGGCAGGTCATTCAGGCCCAGCTTGTAGGCAAACATGCACCTGAAAGAGACCCGGCCTCTCTCAGCCAGGCCCCAGCGTCAGCCGGGCCCAGCCGCCCGGCAGGAGGGCCTGTGTCCCTGAGAGCAGGGGAGCGCCGCCCGTGCCCTGCCCGCCGCAGTGAGACACAGAGAGGCAGGCACGGACGCAGAACACAGCTTTTTCCCGCCTGCCCACTCATCGTTGATGGGAGTGCTTTCTCGTGATGACTCAAACACACGAGGACTTCGTTAGCCTGCCAAGCACAGCCCCCGGGACATGGTGAAGGGGGCGGTAGGGACAGTGCCGAGTTCTGGAAGCTTCCCCTGTTTCCCCAGTCAGCGCAGATCAGAGCTGCAGTATCACTTAATCCAACCACATAAATTAAACTTCACTGTGTGGAAACATAAGCCAGTATACAAATTACTTTAAAAGCACGTTTGAATTTCGTCCTTAATGTATTCTGTCAGTAGTCAGAACTAACAAACTCACGGATTTGAAAAATCTCAATTTCCTATGAATCAAGAAAAACCAGTCAGGCAGAAAGGGGTTCCCGTTTTGGGGGGAGCAGAGCCTGAGGCCTGCGGTTTGGAGCGCACCCCGACCCGCCGTCACCTCGCCACCTCCAGGGTCCAATCTCAGGCCACAACACTTCCAAAGCAAGGAATTTTTTCCCAAAGCTGAAGGCCAGCCTAAGACGTCCATAGTTTTTTTTAAGATAGAGATCACAGCCGAAACATTCACGTGTGGGGAAGACGAAAACTCACAGACCACACTCAGCCTGGCGCAAAGCCTCGCGCGTGGACGAGCGCGTGGCCCGCCACAGGCCGCGCCTACCTGGTCAGCAGGTTGGCGACCTGCAGGGCCAGGGCGGCGCGGTAGCGGTCGTCCTCCTGCACCAGGTAGCGGACCTCGTCGTGGATGCTGATGCAGAAGCGCCCGTCGATGGCGAACTCCTCCAGCAGCCACTTCATGGCCACGAGCATGAGGTGCAGGTAGTCCACCGCGGAGCTCTGCACCACCCAGTTCACGCGGCTGGTCATAAACTGCGCAGGGGAGGCGGGCGCGGGTGAGGGGCGCTGCTGCACCCCAGCTCCTGGGGGGAGGAGCCCGCCAGCCTGTGACCTGCCCAGGCGCCCGGGGCGCACGGTACCTCCCCCTGGGCCACCGAGGGCTCCAGGGCTCGGCTGATGCGGCAGCCCAGCACGGGCGTCCGGGGCTCGTCCGACGTGGCGATGCTCTCCAGCTTATTGAACATTTCCGACTCTGTGCCCCCCGTCCACGCGCGTTCTGCGACCACGTTCCAATTCTTCCTGCGGGACCTGGGGGCCCAGGGGCAGACGGGGCAAGCTTTGTCCGTCAGTGTCTCAGCTAAAAACGAAGCATCCCAGCTCTCGGGGGGCCAGCCCGGACCCTCCCTCCATCCCGCACACACAGAGGGGCCTCACTTCCTCGAAGCTTCTCTCTGGATCTTGCGCAAATCCTGCAGGGAGACGAAGCCATCCTCAGTCCGCTCCACGGGGATCTGCAGCTGCTTCACCAGCCACTCGCCCTCGTCCGACAGCCGATACCTGGGGGCGGGGGCGGGGGCGGCACCCTCAGTCCCGCGTGAGCATCTCCGGGCCAGGAGCGCCGCCCAGCACCTTCCTTCACTTCCACAGGCACCGCGGGGCCCCGCCTCCCCCTGCCGGCTCTACCTCAGGGGACGACAGGCACAGAGGGGCTGGCCTGCTGGGGTCCCACAGCCAAGAAGAGGCAGAGCCCAGATGGGAGCCGGAGCTTTGGGTCACCGCGTAGCAGCCCAACCCCCGCAGCTGTCACTGTCTCAGTCCTACGCGCTGCGCTGCCACATGCCCGACAGAGCCCGCCCCGTGAGGAAACCCAGTGAAGGCCAACCCCTAAGCAAACATCGCAACCTACGGAGGAGCCCCTGGAGCTCATACTCAGGTCTGAGGAGAGAGGGGCCCGGTAAGGGCACAGTGACGGGAAAGGCAGCAGTGACGGGCAGGGAAGCAGGCCTGAGGCCCGGGGTGGGGAGGCCGGGGCCAGGAGAGGGGGGACCCTCACCGGCGCAGGCCCTTGGTGAAGGCGTACATGTGCTGGGCCTTCTCGGCGGCCTCCTGGCGTGTGAGCCGGTGGTTAAACTGCATGAGCAGGCGCTCCGCGAAGGGCTGCCCCGCCCCGTAGATGCGGCCGTAGTTGAAGATCTTGGCGTGCTCACGGCTGATGCCCACTGTGGTGGCCGTCTTGCTGTGCAGGTCTGTGCCCCTGCTCTTCCGTCCCTGCAGGGTCATCCACCCGAAGGCCGTGCAGCCTGGGAGGCAGGGAAGAGTGAGGTAGGAGGCCCGGAAACACTCTGCCCCCAACCTCCCAACCTGGGTCCCAGGGGGCCAGCTGCCTCCACTGTGCCAGCCCAGGCCCCCGCTCACCGTGCATGCCCGCAAAGTGGGCATCTCCGAGCACCGCCGCGATCCACAGCTCCTGCGAGTCCACGTCAGCACCCACCAGCACGTAGCCGGGCGGGGCCTGCACCATGGCCTTCAGCTCGCTGCCTACTCGGTCCGGCTGCGGAAGAGGGAGGTCAGGCCCTGACCAGACACCCGAGACGCTTCCTACCCGCGTCCAGTCCCCAGACCGCAGCCTCGCAGCAGCGGGGCCCACAGGTGAAGGGATCCCCGCACAGTGGCCAGCAGCAGGTGCCCAGCCCATGGGTGCCAAAGAGCAATGAGTGAAGTCGGATTTGAACCCGAGTCCTGCGCGACCCAGGTCTCAGGTTCCCTTCCGTGCTCCTCACGGAAGGCCCTCTGCAACCCGTTTCTAGGGACGTCACTGAGGAAGGGCAGGGACCGGAGGGGCAGCGGGCGCGTACCCGGGCGTTGCTGGCAGTGAGCCAGGTGGGCTCCACGGCCCGGCGGGTGATGGTGCCGGCTGTCACCACCTGCGGCAGGATGGCCCCATAGCGGCCTTCCTCGTCGTAATCTGGGTGCCTGCGGGGAGGGGAGAACTCTGCCTCAGCTTGCATTGGTCCTGGGACCCCCCCTACTGCTATCCCCACGACCACTGGCAGGTCCTACCTGGTCACCGCACGGGGCAGAGCTGACCTGGGCAGCCACACCACCATCTGGGAGCTGTGGGGACAGACGGCACAACCATGGGGGCAGAGCCCGACCCCTCCCCACTGGGCCCTCACTGCCCAGCTTCGGGGGCTGCGGTGCCCCTCCTTGCCCAGCCTGTCACTGCTGCCTGATCCAGTAACGGTTCCTGGTTTAGAGGACCCAGCTCCCAGGGACCAGGCAGTCACACCAAGAGGTCCTTTTGGGGCTGGGAGGGGCCGCCGAGGCCCTCCATACAGACCCGCCCCTGACACACAAACAGGGAAGCTGAGGCAGCCCGGGAGGCTGCAGCTGCGCTGTGCACGCAGCTGAGGCCGAGTGGGGGCCCCCAGGGCAAGGCAGGGGACGGCAGTCCCAGGGTTGCTTCTAGAAACCCGGCCAGGGGCACAGACAGGCACCTCTCTGCCCTCCCACGGTGGCCCACCTGATACGCTTGTGGGCATTCCTCCAGAAAGAGATCATTTTGTTGATTTCCAGGGCACGGGGCCCGCTGGCGCCTCCTGGGCCGGCCTGCAGGGTGCCGTCCTCCATCTTGGGCAGGAAGTCCTTGGCGAAGGGGCTGCCCACGTTGCAGCTGTTCCCGTCCTGGGGAGGGCAGCGGAAGCAGGGGCTGCAGGCTGGTGGCAGGCCCCAGCTGGGGGACCGGCTGTCTGAGCACCTGGGGCACACCCCGCCCCGACAGCCACGCGCCCTGGCAGGCCTGCGGGCAGACACAAACCAACCCGGCTCCCCTCCCAGTGACAGCATTCGGTCCCCAGACCCCACCATGCAGCAGTTCCAGTGCCTGACACCTGCCCTGTGGCGTCCGATTCTACCACTTGCCCTTTCCCGCCCAACTGTCAGGAGGGAAACAGGCTCAGAGAGACGGTGCCATGTGCCGGGAGGTCGGGCCCTGCCGTGCAACTGCCACCATCATTCCTGCAAAGGGGGCCGTCACCCAGAGGCCCGCTGTGAGCCCAGGCACAGTGAGGACCCGCAGGACGGCGCATGAGCGAGGACACACACCTTGTGAGGCAGCTTGAAGAACCAGCAGCCAGGGATGTCCACATCGTGGTAAGGCCCGTTGCCATGGTGATAGGCTGGCTGGCTGCCTCTGGGGCCGCCAGCCCCCGTCTGTGGGGCCACACACCGAGGTCAGGCCCCGCGTCGGCACCTGCGCTCAGCGAGGGCTGTGGGGTGGGGGCCTGGCACGTGCAGCAGGTGCGCCAGGAACGACAGGACAGCCACCAGGTCTCAGGCTTCCTCCTCGGCCGTCCAGCAAGTACGGGGCCACCAAAGGCAGGGCAGCGTCCCCCAACCCCAGGACCTCGAGAACTCCGGTGGGAAGCCGCTCCCGGGGCGTAAGGAGGGCCGGCCGCCCAGCACCCACCCGGGGAGCCTGCGCGCACTCCCTGCTCACCGGGGCTGGGGGTTGGGCCGCAACTGCCGCTTCCGTGGGCTCCGCCTTGGCCTCGGCCTCCACCTCTAAGCAGCCCAGTTCTTCCACCTGGATGGGCCCAGGTACCAAGGGGGTGAAGCAGGAGGCTGGGTCAGCCGGAATCCACCAGCCCCTCCCTGCGGCACGCAGACAGCCCAGGCCGGCCTGGGATGAGAACTGGGCACACCCGAGCCCCCACCCCACCCGCCCCCTTCCCTGGGAGGGAACAGGCCCCAGGCTCAGGCCAGAGCGCCCTCACCATCTGCCACTCCTCAGCGGTGAGCAGGAAGTCCTCGGCCAGGCCCGCCTCCTGCAGCTCCGGCTGCCGCTTCCCCTGCTCCAGGCAGTGCTTGCTGTACAGGGACTCGATGACTCTGGGCAGAGAACAGCGGCAGCGGCCTCTGGTTATGGGCGCCCGCTCCGGGCCGGGCAGCTAGCTGGCTGGGGGCTTCCGTCTTGCCCCGGTTTAGTCCTCGGACCCCGCTCTGAGGCGGAAGCGGACAGTGCTCTCCCTGGTTTTCAGACAGCGAGTAACAAACCGAAAATGACACGGCGCCCTGGTGCATGCCAGGGTTCGAGGCCTGGTCCGACTCAAATCTAAGCCCTACTGATGCCACAGAGCTGCCATGGCCCCAGGAAAAGCTCCAGGGCAGAGCGGTGGGAAGTCAGGCCCCGGCCCCAGCCCTGCCCCTGGGTGGCTCCTCAGTCCCCCCCACTCCATGCCCCCAAACCCTCCCCGACCCCCGCACCGGGCCCTGCAGCCCCCAGGGAGGGGTGGCTGTGGCAAAAGAACAGGAACCCACACTCTCAGACCCAAGCTCTCCCCAGCAGCCTGAGCCAGTGCGGCCTCTGCAGCAGGAAGAAGGGGCCCTTAGGTGTCGGGGGCCCTGCCTCCTCTGAGCCAGAGCCTCACCTGTACGGGCAGGTTACCCCAGTCGAGGCTGGGGCGGTGCCCGCGGACACTTCGGCCAGGTTGTCCCGCCGCCCGGGCACCAGGTAGCCCCAGCCGTGCCGCTCCGAGAAGTGCAGGGGGAAGCCGTCCCAGGTCAGCGCCATGAGCTTCGGAGTGACCCGCATCTGCAGGCTGAGGAGGCTGGGGCCTGGGGCCCATGCAGGGTCTTCCAGCCGCGGACACAGCTTCCGGTACCACCTGGGCCCCCCAAAGAGACCGGCGTCACAGGGGTGACATGCTCCACCGCGCTCCAAGACCCCAGAGCTTGCTTCTGGTGACCTCAGCCCACAGTCACCATCCTCTCCCCTCTGCGATGTGGCCTGGACCCCCAGGGAGCCCCCTGGTTAATTAAAAAATCCCAAAGGGAAGGTCCCTGGTCGGGGCCACTTAACTAGTTAGAAGCCAGCCCCCTGGATGGCCCGGGGAGCAAGCGGATCTGCCCTCCCGCCACGGCTTCAGTGACACCCCAGGGCCTTCCGAGCCCCATCCACCCTGTGCTGCCCACCAGGGCCGCCACAGGGGCGAGGCCGGCGAGGCACTCAGGGCACAAAACTGAGGCTCAAGTGCAGGGTCACCTCCTTAAGGAAGTCTCCCCTGACTTCCCCGGGCAGTCAGGCGCTGCCTCCACACTGACCCCTCTTCCGTGTCTTCCTGGATAGAAACACCAGTGGCACGGGCTGGTCTGCACGCCCGGCCCGTCCTGGGCTGAAGGAGCCCCCGGGAAGGAGCTGGGTTCCCACACATGCTGCCATGGGCCTGCGTGCAGCGGTGAGCCCAGTGAGCCGGGGTCAGGGCCCAGCTGGGAGCAGGAACGGAGGGCGGCACCCAGAGGTGGGGTGAGCGCAGACTCGGGGCATGTTCGGGGCACGGGGCTCACCCGGGGTGTCCGGGGAGGTGCTGGGGCCGCTTGGGTAGGAGCTCCGTGGTCCCCTTCAGCTGCTCCAAGCAGGCGCGGGCCGTGCCGGCTCGCCGAGACTCCTCCTCCTCGCTGGGCGGGCCGGGGTCTGTGGAAGGTCGCGGGGCTGATCAGAAAGGCCTGCCCAGCCCACTGCCTCCGAGGCTGGAGCGACACTTTCCCAGGGACCCCTCTGCCCACCGGCCACCCGTGGTCCCCACCTTCCTGATCCTCGGGAGCTGCGGGGGCTTCAGCCCCCTCAACGGGCAAGGGGCTGGCGGCCTCTGGCTCCTTCCTCTTCACCTTCTTTGCCTTCTTCTGCTTAAACTCTTGCAGGTCCCACTCCAGGTCCCACAGCCAGGGGTCGTCTTTGTACCTGCACAGCCAGTCCACCAGGGCACGGCTGAGGCCAAGCCAAAAGCCAGGCCCCCCTCCTGCCAGTCCCTGGCCTGTCTCCTGCCTGGGTCCGGCCCGTCCCCGGCCCGCCCTCGGCCTGGCTACCTCTCCCCCGACAGCAGCTGGCAGGCGTCATTGGCCAGGTCCATCAGCGACTTCTTCATCTCCCGCTGCAGCTCCTCGTAGGTGCTCTGCGCCTCTTCCAGGTAGCGCTCCCAGTTCTGGTTGACGGGCAGGTAGGAGACCCCCATCTCCAGCATGCCAGCCAGAGTCACCGGGTGTGGACACCTTGGGGGCAAACACCCGGGGCACTATCAATGGCCACAGGAAGCGAGGCTCGGGCGCCCCTGAGGCTCAGGCCCCGCCCCGAGCCCCGCCCCGAGCCCCGCCCCCGAGTCCCTCCCCAGCCACCCATGCCAACAGCTCTGTAGTCAGGCAGACAGGCCCTGACCCCAGAATCACCGCCTCCTGCCCGGAGACCCTGGGCAAGCCCCTGCGCCCTTCCTCAGCGCACCGGGGGTGCAGCCATGCACCACCTAACTACCAGGATGCGCTGGGAGCTGATCCTGTCGTGGTGGGAACACCACGGCGCACCGCGCTCCCAGGCTCCGACACAGCTGACAGCTGCCGGGCCACACACCCGAACAGCAGGTGCCCACGCCAACCACGGGAGGCAGCTGCGGTGTATCTAGCTGTGGGAAAGGCGCGGAGAAACCGCGGTGTAAAAGATGAAGTGTGTGTCTCTGTGCAGACGGCGTGACACGGTGCAGAGAGAACCCTGGAGAGGCCACCAAAAGGCGACCAGAGCTGAGGAGCGAAGTCAGTGACGTAGCGGGACGCAAAGCTATTCAAAAGTCAGCTGCATTTTTATGCACCGATAACAAACCATAAGAGAAACTAAGGGGACAATCCCATTTACTATTGCGTTGAAAAACAAAATGAAACCACCGAGGAATAAAGGAGGTGAAAGACCTGCTCTCAGAAAATCATGAGACAACGAAGAAAGAAAGTGATACGACACGGGTGAGTGGAAGCACACGCCGCGCTCAGGGAGGGGAAGCACGGCGGCATTGCTGTGTCCACACCGCCCAGAGCAGTGCAGGGGGCCAGTGCAGCCCCCCAAACCTCACGGAGCGGAACAAACAGCCCAACCGTGGACACGGACCGCGGCAGTCAGGCGTATCTCGGTGTCTCACCAACAAGAACACCGAGGCTCGGAGACACCGAATAACCCGCCCACAGGCAAACGAGCTGGGCACCAACCACCGTCAAGACTGGAGCCGTGTCTGACGCTTCTGACGCTGAGCACGCCCACTAGCCTCACTAGCTAACACAGCCAGGATGGAGGGGCCCTGAGCTCCGGCCCTGGGCGCAGAGTGGCTGCCGAATGAACCGGGACCAGGCACGGAAAGCTCCAGGACAGCACCCGGTGCCCCCTGCGGGACCTCTGCAGAAGCCCAGGGCCCAGGCAGAGCGGCCCCACCGCCACGTGGTGACGGCGGCCCAGGTTCCCACAGGGGCCCCGCCTCACCTCTCTAAGAAGAGCGGCAGCTGCTGCTGGAAGACCTCGTAGGTGGCCCACACGTCCTGGGCACAGTACTGCATCAGGTCCTGGCACAGGTGACAGGAAGGCGCTGGGCGGGCAGCCATCCCACTACCACCGCCGGCCTCGGGGTCAGGGCTGGCGGCTGCGCGGCCCGGGTTCGCCGGGGGCCGGCCGCAGCCCACCGCCCCAGAGCCCCCGCGGCACCGTACCTGGAAGTTCTCCCGGACATCCCTCATGCTGCCCTTGACAAACAGTTCACGGGGCTCCTTCCGGAGTGGAGGCCCGCCCACATACAGGCTGTGCACATCGGCCAGGTTGTTGACACTGCTGATGTCCAGCCAGTCCCAGGACGAGACCTAAGGGGCCAGGGCGAGGGGCACGGCTGATCAGCGCGCCCCCGGGCCGGACGGGGATACTGGCGGAGGGCCCACGGCTCCCGCAGCGCACTCACCGCGGGGCTGTTGGCTTTGCTCCGGGGCTTCTGGCCTCGCTGGGTGTCCTGCCGGGCCTTGCGCTTGCCCTGCTTGGCGGCCATCCAGAGGCTGCGCTGGAAGCTGCTGAGACCCGAGATGGCCATGTGCATGCTCATGGTGTCCAGGAAGCGCATGTGGGAGCCCTGCAGACAGGCGGCCGCTCAGGGGCCAGCGCCCTGGGCCCCGCCCTTCCGAATTCCAGCCCCTCCCTCCACAGTGCAGACCAGGCTCGATCCCAACACACAAGTCCTTTCCAGCACCTGGCAGCTGCTCTCAGGGGCACAGAGTTGCCAGAACAAGGCGTCCCTAGCTACTGGGCTTGGCCCCCAGCACTGCCACTCACAGCGAGAGGCTAAGGGCACTCTCCCCGGTGGCCTTTCTCCTAGGGCTGCTGGGGAAGGCCACAGCAGAGTGCCTTCCACAAAACAGAGACCTGCCTCGACTGCACACCAGGCACAGCTCCTGGTGCCCGACGTGAGCACGGGTCAGGCCCTCCACAGACCCCCAGGAAAGCTGCTGTTCTCTCTTTTCACGAACAGGGAAACTGAGGCTTGGGGTGCTGAGGCGCTCATGGCGCTCATGTACAGCTGAGCCAGGGCGACGCCCAGGCTGCATGGCCCAGAGCCTCCACAGACCCGTGCTGAGCTCCAACAGGCCACACAGAGAAAAGGGCCACGTGTCCTGTGACAACTCGGACTCTGTAACAGGCAGGCCCTGGAAACAGAGCAGCGGGGCACGGGGGCCAAGGGCAGGGCCGGTCGGCAGTGCCCGCCCTCCCACTGAGGGCAGTGGGCCCTGGACCCTTACCTGCACCAGGTACTGCTCCCTGATGTGGGCGCGGTCGAAGGAGACATTGTGTCCCACCACTAGCTGCTCCTGCTGACCTCGCTGGGCGGGGCCGCCGGCCCGCGCAGGGGCCTCCAGGGGAATGAGGTCAGCCGGCGACAGCTGGCTGGTCCAGGAGTAACGCTCTTCCACCAGCCGCCGGCTGCACCAGGAATACCTGAGGGGGGCGAGAGACGGGCAGGCTCAGCCCAGAGGCACAGAGCTTCTGCTCTGCAACGCCCACCGCACGCCTGCCACCGTGCGCCAGGCCACCCTAGCGGCTGGGGACCCCAGTGAGACCAGTGGGTGCTCCTAGCCCTCACAGAGCTAGCTGGAGGTCAGGTGGGGCTAGGGGTCGGGGGTGGTGCCAAAAGCTTCTTGACTTCCACAGATAAAGACGGTGAGAAGCGGCCCCACACTGGGCCCCCCCCCACTCAGCCTGTGCTTCAGCCCCACTGTGCATTACAGAGGAGATTGACCCCTCACGTCTATAGACACAAAAGAGCTCAGTGCTCGAAGTGCTGGTATGCGAGAGAATCAATTATAATAGAATCCAAGGTGGAAGTTTGTTTGTTTTTTTTTTAAATTGAAGGTGGCAAAAAAAAAAGAACAAAAAAAGACCCAGGCGGCACCCATGTGCGGGGTGAGTCACCTGGTGGCGGGGAAGATGCTGAAGGACAAAGAGCAGGTCACGCACTTGGAGAGTCTGCGCCTCTCTGAGCAACCACACTCAGGGGGACCCGGGAAAGTGCCAGGACAGAGGAGATGCCCCCAAATCACACAGGTCGGGGGAGAGGGACAGGGGAGGGTGCTGAGGGCCCGACGGGGGTCAGAAAAGGCGGGCGTCTGCTCAGGGTCCACCAGGCTCAGGGGGACTGTGTGCCACAGGGTCAAGGCCGGTCAGCGTCACGGTGAGTGACGAGGCCACCTGTGTGGCCACCAGAGCTGAAAGGAGCTCCCTACAACCCTTATGGGAGGAAGGGTTATCTGCCACCAGTTTCAACAAACGTAAAACTAGGTTGGGCGGGGGGGTGCCCTGGCCGGGGGCGAGGGGTCAGGGTGAGCAAAAAGAGGTTCCTAGTTTTACAGCTGGTAAAACCCAGCTGGCCCTCCGAGGGTGGAAAGGCGCTCGGGGGACTCAGGCGGACACCTCCTCCCCGGCCACTCAGCACGTAACGAAGACAGGGAGGGAAGGGCGGAAGGGTGTCAACCGCCTGAGGCCGCGGTGATGGCAGAAGCTGGGTGACTCTGGTGACAAGATCCAGGTCTGCTGCTGCGCGTGGCAGCTGTGGGAGTATACATTTATTGGTGATTTAAAAAAAGGGAGAAGAAGAAAAAAGCCGAAACACAAATGACTTTGGTAAACTAAAGGCGAGTCAGAACCGACGCCATTAACACTGCATCTTCCCTGCGAATCTCAGGTAACCACTGACGGCCAACGCCCTGCCCGGCGGCCTTGGGAGACTGACCTAAAGGCTGGCCAAGGCTTCCCCTCCCCCTGGACACTGAGGGCCGGTCAGGCACGTGATGTTTCACAGCCATGTGGCAGGGACGTGTCCATGTGGAAAAGGGACCGCCCCGTCGCGCACCCCCCACCCCCACCCCCACCGCAGTCAATGGGAGCCCAGCCTCTGCACCCGGCGCCGCCGGCTGGATCAGCACGGGAATGAGAGGATGGACCTACCTACCGACCAGGCGGGAGAGGTGACAAGTCAGGAGAAGAAATGAAAGGGGGACTTCAGTTAAACTGCCTGAAAACCACCAAGAGATCAAAAAGCAAGTCTTCCTTGTCAGTTGCCCAGCTGTCTTTCCGCCGCCACGGCCTCCCCACTGAGTTACGCAGCGATAAGCACGGACCTGCTCCTCCCGACGGGAACTAAACCACTGAGGAAGCGTCCAGTGCTGCCCTCCCGCCACTACTGCCCACCTGGCCATCCGGCCCTGTGTCTGCCACTTTCAATGGCACATTTAACGTTTCGCAGCTTCCTCTGCAAAGGTGGAGCTTCCCTTGGGAATAAAGACAACTGCCGACTGGCAGGCCCGAGAGCACTAACGTTGTAAAAAGTATTTGAATCCTGGAACGAAGACTCAAAAAGGGGAGCAACGGTGCTGCCAACCTTGTCTCAGAGGCTCGGGTAGCACTTAGAAAGTTACTTAAAAAGAAGAGGAAGAGACTGAATACACCCTTTTGGGGGCCACAATGCCTGCTTGGGAGGCTGAGGGAAGGAAGCAGTGTTTCTCAATGGGGTGCTCAGGGGGATGCGACCTGGGGGGAGGGATGTGGCAATGTTGGGGGGGTGGTCTGGCATTTAAGGGAGCAGCAAGGAAGCTACTGTCTTTTCTTGCCTAGGACAGTCCCCCAAAAGGGAGACTTCTCTGCCCAAAATACACAACAGCATCCCCAGAGAGAAACACCGTTCAAACATCTTGGACTAACTGTTGAGCACCAGATCCAGGTGTTCTCCGGGGGCCTCCCAGTGCGCCTCCCGTGCAACAGTCTACTGGGACCTGACCCTGTCACCCCTAACATCTGCCTGGGGGTTTGTTCCCCGCCTGGATCTTCCATCCATGAGCGCTGAGGCGCAGCCCGTTTCAGCTCACAGGGACGGCCATCCGCAGGCGCCCCCCCCCCCCTCCCCGGGACACGGTGTGAACCGGCCTGCCGTAAAGTCCCAGGGCCCCAGCGCGCACTCACCAGGCCGAGGGGGATATGGCCACCGCCAGCGTGGGGCACGTTCCCTCTGCCAGGCAGACCTCCACGTCGAATACCAGGGCCCGCTCCTCGGGGGTGGCCACGGGTTCGGCCTCCCCCGCGGGGCCGTACCGGGTCCAGCCCTCCGCCCAGGCCCAGCTCGGCGGCCTGGGGGGCGGCTGGGCCTGCAAGAGCGAGTTGGCCGCCTCCAGGTAGGGCAGGCTCTGCTTCTGGGCCAGGAGGCGGAAGTGCTGGTCCAGGTCGCCCCCGTAGAGGGGCGGCAGGCGCAGCTCCACGTCGGGCAACGGCGCGTCCGGCTGCCCCCAGAGCCCGTGCTTCTGCAGGTGCTCGACGCTGCGGCGCACCGCGGCCTCGCCGGGCGTCTCCCCGCCGAGCCCGAAGATCTGCTCGTGAAGCCCTCTCGACAGCATCTGGATGTGCAATGGGTTGTACCGCAGCTGCCCGCCCTCCGAGGACGGCACTTGCGGCGGCGGCGGCGGCGACTGCCCGTCGCTGGAAACGGGGACGGAGACGGAGCTGGAGGCCCAGCGCCTCGGAGCTGGAACTGGCCCTGGCCCGACGACGGTGGAGCCGGCCACTTTCTTCCAAAGCAGGCGGTTCATGGTGGGTGCAGGGAGCCCCCCGCTGGGATTCAGGACACCTGACTTTGGGCTCCAGCTTGGCTGCTTTTACTGGCTGAAAGACGTGGAGAGAGACACGTCTTGTCTCTGTTTTCCTGTCAGTGAAATGGGCCTGACCATGCCTGCCTTCCACCCACAATCCTAAAGGAGACAGACGACAGAAAGTGTTATTGCATTCCCATCACCTGTTACATTAGAAGACATCATTCTTTGAGCACGTATTACGTCCCAGGCAACGTGCCAGGCACTTTCGGGAAATTTTCTCAGTTAAGCCTCAAACAACCTGGGGAAATATCAACGCCCCTGCTGAGTAAATCGAGGTCCACGTAGGTTCATCCGTGAACTTGGGGAAGGTGAAGGCACATGTGCTGGTTAACAGCCCAGGTGCTGGAGCAGGACGACGCGGGTTTGAATCCCGGTCCTGGCTCTTAGGAGCCGCGCGTGACCTTGGGCAAGCTCCTTAGGCCCTCTGCAAGTGGGGTGAAGGGCTGTCACACAGGACTGTTGTGTGGGGGGCAAAGGAGCCTAGGTCGCACGGTCCGGCCCTCGGCAAATGGTGGCTGCCCTGATCGCGACCTCCACGCCCGGGGCCCTAGCGCCACAGCCCCCGGATTCGAACCCTCCCTGCGGGCCGGCGTTCCCGGAGCCCCCACCCAGGCCCGGCCGCCCGCGGGTGCCCGGCGGCGCGGTGCGCCCTGGGACGAGCCTCCGCCCTGCGCCCGGGCCCCGCTCCCAGTGCAGAGGGAGGGGCCGCGCGGCCGCTCCACGACCCGGCCTCCCCGGCTCCGAACCCGCCGGAAACCTAGGCCCGCCTAGTGCCTCCAGGTCTTCCGCTCCCAAGCCCCGGCCAGCGACGCGGCGTCTCCCTCCGCGGGGCCTACGCAGCCGCGGGGTGGCGTGTGGCCTCTGCCCGACCAGTCCGCCTCGGTGGCAGCTGCAACTTCCCGTCTGCGCCGCGCTGGGTCCAGCGACTTACCCGACACGCAGGCGGGGAGATTCCCCGTGCGGCCAATCGCAGGGCCGCAAGTGGACCGGTCCGCACGCGGGGGACGAAGGGGACTTCCGGGTGGGCCCTCCCGGCGAGACTCCGGGAACCAGGGTCCAATCTCCCCTGCTCAAGAAGCAGGTGGATCAGTCCCCGGGAAAAAAAAAAACAAAAAACGGCGGCGGTAATGAGACTTTTTAGCTCCTCCAAAGAACACCAACCACGGGGCGGCCGCGTGGCCTAATGGATAAGGCGTCTGACTTCGGATCAGAAGATTGCAGGTTCGAGTCCTGCCGCGGTCGACGGGGTTCGTTCATACTTTTTCGGTTCCTTCCACCTCAGGAATGAAGTACTTGGACAGCTCGGAACTCGGTGCCACTCACCACCCCGCATTAAAGCCAGGGAACGCCCGGATCTGCGGAGGTAACGGCTCCCACTCGGCGAGCTCAGCACGTCCCTGTGAAATTGTTCGCCTACGTGTCCCGGGTGGGGAGAGGCACAGCTCCAAAGTGTACCAGCCGCGCGTGCCCGGATGCGGTGCGGGGAAAGCGAAGAGGAAGCCCATCGTTTGCGGTAAAGCCAGATTGGCAGGACCGACGGGAGTCCCTCCTTCGCCAGCTCCACCCCAGTGCGGCCTCCCCTAACCCCGACCGGCCCTCCGGTTGTGAACACAACCCCCTAAGCGGGTCCTGCTCCCTTCAGTCTGGAGCAGCCCGAAGACGCTTTTCCGTCAACGTGGTCTCTGCATCCACCTCCAGTTGCTCCAGGTGCGTCAACAGCTGGCTCTCCGCGCTCCGCGGTTGATAAACCGTAAAATACCGCGCGGGATGCGGCCCGTGTGTGTGAACGACGGGGGCTTGGACACCCAGCTGCGCTGAGCAGGAAACGCGAGGCTCAGACAGATAACACAAATGATTAGGGACAAAATTCAGGCCTCACCCCACCTTCCAGCCCGTGAGTGTGCCAGGACACCGTAATCTGACTGGGGCACAAACTTCGGTGTTTTTCAGGAGTAGTCTGCGGGTGTAGCCAGGGACACACATGCACAACCCTCTCCACCGGCCCCGCGGGCTGCTCGCGCCCCGGCCCCGCCCCCCTCGCAGCCCCAATAGGCAAAGAGCCCTACTGTTCTGACCGTATTTAACACACACACACACACGTTTTTTTTCTTTTGGCAAAAAGATAAAATTAACTGAAAATTCACCATTTTATAATCCATCCCCTCCCCACCACCACTTAACCATGTACCCTTGACATTTTTATAAAATACCCAGAGGAGAGACTTGCGGTGTACATCAGGGAGTCCCTGAGGGATGAACCCATTTTCATGACTTATCCCCTGGAAATTTAGCATTTCCGTCAATTATGAGGTTAGGCAACCAGCCACAGTGGTGTGGGCAGCAGTGCCCGAGAGCATTCAGGGATATTTCCCTAATACCTTACAATTGCTACAGATTTTTCCATGTATTGTTTCTACTAATACATGTCATATCACCTGTTCTTTCACTGTCTTTGCTTTCCTGTGTAATTCTCTGTGTTTTGTGCATTCAAAGACATTATTCGAAGAAGCCAAGAACCCTTGGCCTATCTGAATGTCACTTCCAGGGGACACTGTAGTGGGGCCTGCCTGGTGTCCCCTGGGAGGACAACCCAGGGCCAGGCAATGTCCATCAAGATGCATGCCCTTCTCACAGGGAGACTTCAGGCCAGGCAGGTGTCCTGCCCCTGGAATGACACTCCTCCGCAAGGACAAAAACGTCAGACGCTGGTCCCTGCTGGGGGACATGAGCCCTTCCTGCCAAGCTGCTCCACCCCTCCTCCTTCCCTTCTGGGAGCTCCCCCAAGTCCTTCCGGGGAAGTCTGTCCCTGCTGGTAGTGCCTGAGAAAGAAGATACATCGTCCCCTCTTCCCTGGACCTCTTTCCTTCCATAGTAGCAAGAGACAAAGTTTATTAGGAACTTACTTGCAAAGCATGTATCTCAATTGTAACAAATGCTGGGTTTGTTTGTTTGTTTTTTAATCTCCCCTTCCACTGCTGTCTGTTTGCATGCAGTATTTCATGGCCTAACTGGAGCTTGGTGACAACCACCAGCACTTTACACGCTATGCTTGGTGCTGAGTTTACACAGCCAACTAAATTAATCCTCCCGTTGGCCCTAAGACAGAGGTACTGTAATTATGCCCTCTACTGGTAGGGAAACGGAGGCACAGGGAGGTGAAGGATCCTGCCCAAAGCCCTACAACCAGGCTACACACTTCGGAGCAGCATCTCATTTCATCCTCTCAGTGACCCCCGTGGCACTGTGGGTACACAGGTGCGACCGTTATCGCGTTTCACGGAGGAGAAAAGAAAGCCTCCAGGAACACGCATGAGGTGGACTCACTTATCCAAAACCCACCCTGTCTGAGGCCTGGATCAGAACCCAAAACCTTTATGATTCCAAAGCGACGAGACACTTCTGCAAGCCCACTAACCACACACCACAGGCCAGAGAGCACATGTGAGAAGCCAGAAAGGCATCATCGTTTGGCTATGGGCCGAACCAGTGATTGGCGGAAGATCCCAGGTCACGCTACCATCTGCCCTTCCACTACTTGTCAGAAAGCAACCCGCGAGTCCACAAAGGCTTTTCATGAGACTTCCTCCTTTGTGCTTGACCAAGGGGACCCCCAAGAGATCCTCAGACCCAATTAACTTAATTTTCTGAGGTCCCACAGGTATGAGAGGGACCGGGGCTGAAAGGGAAGCTGCTGAAATGGGGAAAGGGAACTGCCGTGGCGACAAGGGGCACAGCGGCCTGGCTGCAAGAACCCTGGGGAAGGAGGTCCTGAGCCTGCCCCATCCACCTCAGTCTACTTGGGACCTTCCCGAAGGCTGCAGTCGAAGAGGAGGTGAGGTTTTGGCCTGAAGTCTGGCGGCCTCCGCGCTGGGCGTGCCACTTCCCTAACCGGTGGGAGGGCCTCGCACACGAGCGGGTGCTCGGCGCGCAGGGTGAGAGGCAGAGAAGAGCCAGGAGGACGAAGAGGTGCCGGGGTCTCGCTGGGGTACTGCACCTGTCCAAACGCTCAGACTGACGCTCCGCGCGTCCGGAGTCTTCCCCCGCCCCGCCCGCCGCGGCCTAACCCACGTGCGCCTGCACCTCCCGGGAACGCCCGCCAGAGGGTGCTGTTGGATAGCGCGGGGAACCGCGCTCCGGCGCCGAGACTGGCGAGGTCAGGACGGTCCCGGAGAGGACCCGGGTCCGGTAGGAAGGACGGAAGGAGGAGGAAGACGTGGGGTAGGAGCCTGGGATACCCTCAGGAGCTCCCGGGTCCTGCAAGAGCCTCGGCGCAATCCAGCCGGGTCTTGTGGGGCGGCGGGCTTCGGGCTCCCCGGCTTCAGGTCTGGAAGCCGACCGGGAGGGGGATGATGGCAGGGCGGCAGAGCGCGAGCTCCAGCTGAGACACCAGGGGGCGGTGATCTGACCTCCTCCGCTCCTCGCCCAGGCGCGGGGGGCTCCTCCAAGTCTCGGCACCCTGGTCCTCCACACCCAGTCTCTCCTAGGCCTTTTGCAGATTCAGAGAGCATTCGTCGCCCCCCCCCCCCCCCCACTGAACCTGTGGACGCTCCCGGGGGCGCTCGAGGTAGGAGCGTTGGAGCCGATCCCCAGGCGGGCACTGAGGAGTAGAGTCCCCGCGGGAGGCGGGGGAAGGGGGCTCACGCACTCGCTCTCTGTCTCCTGAGGACCTAGAACAGGAGACGGTGGGGCCCCGAGTGCCCAGGCTCCCTAAGAATCTGGAAGTCACATCTTGGGTCAGGGCGCCTCCTGTCCTCTCTCCGGTGAGCCATGCCGGGAAGACCGGCCTTTGCGGACAATTGGAGGCGCCTCGCGCTCAGGACAGAACTGCCTGTGCATCCGCCACCCCCCAAACCGGGAGGCCTCCTTTCACGCTCTTAACTCAGGAGAGGCTTGAGCCAACTGGAAGCTGGGGGTCTGGGCCCCGAAGAAAGAGAGGAAGGGGAAATGCAGGCTGCTGGGACGCTGGAGAATGGGGAGGCGGTGTGACGTTGGCTGCTCCCCCATCTCATTCCTGACTCTGGCTTCCGCCTCCTCCAAAGCTGCCTAGAGGGGCCAAGAGCCCAGAGAAGAACAACGGGGTGTCCACCGGACCCGCGACGGAGGGCGTGCAGACTGAGAGAGTCTGGAGAATCACACTCGGCCTGCACCCACGCCCAGTCCCGTCCAGACGGGGCGAGACCCAGATAACTAGGGCGCAGCCCGGCAGCCTCCTGTCACTGCACCGCGGCCTCCAGAGGCTGCGGGAACAGAGAGGACAAGAGGGGCCTCCGGCAACCGGGATTGGCGGGCGCCTCAATGGGCCGCAGGGGCGGAGGGGCGGCCGAATGGATTCAGGCCTGTGCGGCGCAGAGGCCGCCCGCCCTCCCGCCCGAGCTCTCAATAGTGGACAATGGAGTCCCGGGGTGACCCGAACAAAGAATTTGGAAGTAGTTAAACTGCAGAACACGTTCTGGGCCTGGGTGCCTCCTTTCAAATAGAGCGCAGGGAGAAGAAAAGAAAGCGCTGGGGGGTGGAGGGGTGAGAAAATGCCCAGGGGAAAAGTTGGTAGGTCACCCCAGTCGCCGCCAGCTACCAGACGCCGGGGATTTAATAGGAAGTGGGGGGATGGGGAGAGAGTGGCCCAGTCGGCCTGACCGCTGGAAGAGGCTGAGAAACTTCTCCAGGAGGTGGCTGGGGTTCCCCCGCAGGGCAGAATGTTTGCCGTGTATAGGGACCCCCACTTACCCAGCCACCCCCAAGGCTTCCACGCTGGGCCAGCTCAGGAACAGGGCTAGCAGGGAGGAGCCCCTCCTGGGCTTTGGAGACTAGAATGGGCCTGTGGGTGGGGAGGAGGGAGGGAGGGCCTGGGTCCTGCACTCTCTGTCTGTCTCTCTCTCTCTGGGTCCATGTCTAGCTCTCCACCTCAGTGGTCTCTCCCACTCCTCCAGCAAGA
The DNA here is from genome assembly GCA_004026765.1 of Micronycteris hirsuta. Classification (NCBI taxonomy): domain Eukaryota; kingdom Metazoa; phylum Chordata; class Mammalia; order Chiroptera; family Phyllostomidae; genus Micronycteris; species Micronycteris hirsuta. Next base: position 25,548 of record PVJI01005960.1, read on the forward strand.
TCTTTCTGGACTGGTCTCCCCCTCCAATCCCTTTCCCAGAGCTGTTTTATTTTTGTTTGTTTGTTTGTTTTTCTTTCCCCAACCAGTTCAGAAAGACTGGGTGCCCCCCCCCCCCGCTCCGCCCCACCTCACTCTGCCCACTCCTCCCCCACACAACCAGCAATCTGGACTCTTCTGACGAGGATACTCTCTTGTTTTCCTTTTAAAGGTAGGCCTTGAGGTGTAGAAATTAGGGCCAATTAATATTTTTCTCTCTTATTTTTTTCCGAGCCTTGTCATTTTTCCAAACACAACGAGCACCGTCCCAAAATGGGGAAGGAGGAGGATATTTAGAAAAGCGGTCGGTCACACTGGGGTCAGGCTAATGTAAGGGGGGAAAAAGAAACTGGAGAGGTTATGAAGACAAAAGTGTAAATAAAAACGGTAAAAAAAAAAATGGCCAGAAAAATGCACGAGGGTGAGGAAGCAAATCCTCTTTCCTTCTAGCGTTTTTTCCTCGAGTTGTTTAGGGAAGAGAGAAGTAGGGAGGAGGAAGGGCGCAGTAGCGGCCGCTGCTTCTGAGAAGCGACGCCTCAGGAATCGGAGAGAGCGCGCCCGCCAGGCAGGTCCCTCCTGTGGGAGGCCCTCGGTTTGCAAGGGGTTAACAGCGTTGCTCGTGAACTTGGCCCGTCTGTCTGGCTCATGATGGATGTTGAGACCCGCTGACAAGTTCAGCCGGAGGAACGTCCCCTGCTGTGGCGGAGGGAGAAACACACACAGGCGGAGGGGACCCCGGGCGGGCGGCGGGGACGCACGGGGAAGACGACCGACAGGGCGCGTGGTTCTGCCAGGGCTTCTCTGCTCCCCGCCTCCGCCGGACCGCTCGCCTCCGCCCCCGGAGCTTTCCGACACCCTCCTGAAGCACTCGACTTCCCCAGGGCTTCGCGCTCTGTGTCGCAGAACCTCCTGTCGGCCCCTGCGGGCCACGCGGAGCGACGGGGCGCAACGGGAAGCAGGGCGTCCGGAGCCGGTCTCGCAGGAGGCAGAGTTCAGCATTTGGACAGCGGCTCCGGGGCGCAGTCAGCCCAGCGGGTGGAGTTTGCAGGAGCACAGCCCGGGGCGGGAGGGGATGGGGGCGGCACTGCGCCTTGGAGAAGCAGGATCCGGCTTGGAGAGCAACCCTGGTTCCGAACGGGACACGTTTCCTCCGAGCTAAAATAGCCTTTCGGAGCTCACGTGGGGGCCCAGGATCCGCCAATCCAGCGTGAATGCCCTCAACCTAACCAGCACTTGGGGAAAGGTAAAACGCCCCCTTGCAGCCCGGAGCGTAGACGCCGCGCCCCCCGCCCCCACCTCCCCCCATCCCTTCTCCATTCTCCGCAAAGCAGCCCGGATCCCTGAGCTTGGAGCTGCCAGCGAGGCTTCCAACCCGCCCCCCAAGTGGGTGCCGGCGGCTCTGCAGGAGCCTGGCGGCGCGAGTGGGCAAGAAGGGCTCGAAGGCGCGGCGGCTCCCCGGGAAAGGCTGGGAGGCGAGAGCGGAGAGGGGAGGCAGCGCCCGGGCGCGAGGCCGGGCTCCCCCACCGCGCGCCTCCGCCCCCTCCATCGTGCGCCGGGCTCCGGGAGGGGCGGGGCGGGGCGGGGGGAGCCGCGCTGACGTCACTGCGGGCCGAGCCCGCCCGCGAGGGCGGCGCTGGGAGCCGCTCAGAGCTCGGAGAAGCCGCGCGCTGCCCGGAGCCCCCGCGCCGCCGCCGCCGCCGCCGCCGTGCCCGCCTCCAGCGGCTCGCTTCTGGGCGTCCGCTGGGGCTGGGGAGCCCGGAGAGCGGCCGCCGCCGGGCCCGAGCCCGGGCACGCTGCAGATCAGGGGCCGCGGAGAAGCCGTCTCCGCCGCCGCCTCACCCCCGCCGCTGCCTCGCGGGCCCCCGGCCCCCTTCCCGGTCCGTAAGTGCCGCCGCCCGCCGCGTCTCCGTGAGACTCGGGAGCCGGGCTCGGGCGCGCGCGCTGTAGCTTCGGCTGGAGCAGCGTTGGGGAGCTGCTCTGGGTGTGGGGGGGTTGGGGCGTCCCTGCTCGGCTCCTTTGCGCTGCACGGGGTGCTCGGGCTGCCGGGCGGGGTGAGGGGTGCGCTCCGACCGAGCGTGGAAGGCGGGGCTCAGCCTCTGGGGCCTGACCCCTCATCCCCAACAAACCGTCCGGGCCAAGGTCAAGGGTCGTGGGGCAGTGGACAGCGCCCAGAGGCGAGGACGCAGGGTGTGCGAGAACCTAAGGGGCGCTGAGCCCGAGGGAAGTTGCGGTGCTGCAGGCAGCTTTCACTGAACGGAGGCAATGTTTCCCAGAGGGGTTCCAGGGAGTTTCTGGACCGTCCCCCACCCCCGCCCCGACACCTCACCTCTGCCGCCAACTCCCCTCTTTCTTCTCATCCCCCTTCTCCACCAAAAAATTAAGGCGGAAAGTGGCTTCCTGAAAAAGTAGTTGGAGAAATCATGCAACACACGGTACCCACTCTAGACAAGATTTATAGCACGCTCTTCCGCCTCTGTAATGGGAAGTTGCAGGGAAATCCTTTCTGCTCTGCTCTGCCCGCCGTGCCCCAGGAGAGGCCTGTGGGTCTGGGTGAGGGCGTCTCTGCAACCTCCTCCAGGCCCGGCTCCAGGCTCTGGGGAGAAAGAGGGCGAGGGCGAGGGCGCAGGGGGAGGCTGCGGTGAGGGGCTGCTCTGGGAGAAGGCTGGGGGTGGGCGAGGTTCCGGCGGCCTCGCTGGAGCAGGGCAGGGCGGTGGCAGACGCTGGGAGAGGCTCGGGGTCGCAGCCCGGGAGCAGTGCGTGCATCCAGAAATGCACACACATCTGGAAAGAGAGCCTTTGTGCCGGGGAGGACCAGAGGTGCTGAGGCTGAGAGGGGATCATTCTGGAGCCCCCCCCCCCATATCCTGGAGGAGGTGGACTCTTCAGCTACAGAGCAGGAGAGGATGGAGTTTGAGGGTTTGGCTTCCAGTCGAGGGCCAGAGGGTAGGCTGGGTGGACACTGGGGGTGGGGTGTCATTCGAGGGTCCGCGGGAGGAGCCCCCATTAGCCACACCAGCTGCTGGAGACTGAAGGGGGTTGCTGCTCTGTTCAGACCTTTTCAGGACGGGTGTTTCTGGGTTGCTGCCCAGCCTGGGCCTCCCCAGAGCCCACAGACTGAATGCCTAAGCCTCAGCTCGAGGAACGGGAGGCCAGACGTGGAAGCCGGAGAGGGCATTGCAGCCCAGCTGACCACCAGTTCATGCCGGTGGGTGTGGGGGTTGTGGGGGCCCTGGGCGCAGGAAGCTGGGTCCCTCTGAGCCAGTCCAGTGCTGGACTTTTCGACTCCAGACAACAGGGAGATCAGCCGCATCACAGCTCGGGTCTGAGGAAGGAGCGGGCAGGGAGGCAGCAGTGGGGAGAGACCCCCTGGACGTCACCCAGGCTGTGTGCGACTGGAGAGCTGTCTCCTGACGGAGGCCCAGACAGGCTCAGGAAAGGACTCGAGTCCGGCTGAATGCTGGGTCTGGGCCGGAGCTCAGGGTGCTGCACGGGTCTCGGGCTCCGAGCCTCTGGCCTCGGGATCCCGGGTGCCCAAATAGAGGGCCGTTGTCGCAAGTCAACTGCCCGCTCTCCTTCCACTTAACCCCTTAAGTCGCTGTGTCCTGAAATGGGGGGGGGGCACACTCCAGTGTGTTGTCCGGGACCCCAGCACTGAACTGTGCAGCCAGCAGCAGGAAATAGGCACTTGGGCCAGAGCCAGCTTGGAATCCTGGCAGCTGAGGTTGCCAACGGGTACAAGAGAGCTTGTCTACCTGTGTGCATGGGCAAGGTATCTGCCACCTGCCTTAGGCCGGCTGCTGGCTGGGTGTTTGGCCAAGTGGGTGTGTGGGACTGGGGCGTTGCATGTTGCACGACTCTTAGGGGGCACGGAGCGCACGTGTGGCCCCAGCGGAGCAGGCGTTTCTGTGGGTGCAGGTTCGGGGGCTCAGGAGTTGGCTGTCCCTCGGTGGAGGTTTGGGTTTGGCAAACGGAGTCTCGGGCCTTTAGCGGAGGCACCTGGGAGGGAAGCCTTCTCTCGAGGAGGCACCTACCACGGGTCCTCTCTTGGCTCCTGTGCCTTTGCCCTGGTAGCTGCTGGTTCCCCTAGAGCTCGGGTCTGGGACTGTGGGGAGGAAGCTTGGGCGAAGGGAGCGGAGCAACGGCGGAGAGAGAAGCCGGGCAGGTGACTCTCAGCACCATGGCCAGGGCTTGGCCGCCACATTTGGCGCTTTGGTCTCTACATCCAGCACTCAGCCAGACCCAGCACCTACCCTCGGCCAAGGCTATGGGCTTAATGTGGGACAGATCACTTAGAACCCAGACCCCATCCAATGTGCATGTGAGAGGGTGACAGGGACCAGGGCTGGAATCGGCCTGCCCAGCAGCCTGCCACCCTCAGCTGGCCGTGCCCGGCCCACACAATGCCCCCGGGGTCAGCATCACCTGGACCACTCCCGTCTGAGCCGTTGGTGAAGGCTGGCCACCAGCCCCTGGAGTCCGCAGCCCGTCCTGAGCCAGCAGAGCAGCCTCCTCCCCGCGGCCTACACCCTCCAGACTGGGTCTCACGGAGGCCTCCTTCCCGGGAGCTGGGAACCACGCTGCAATGGACACGGAGGGGTCGCGGATTCCAGCACAGTCCCGTGCAAGCAGGGCCCGGGAGCCTCCGGGGCCAGCCTCACCTGCTCCCCTCCAAGGGACTCAGTTTCCCAAAAAGGGTAGCAGAAATGTGGCCCTGATGACCGTGGCCTCCCGCATCTGAACTGAATCCAAATCAGGCTTTTAATTCTTTCTCCCGGAGCCCCCCACCCGCCCTCCGCTTGCCAGCCAGGCCTCCGGCGCCGCCACGTTACCGGGAGCCAGCCATTTTGTGCAGCATCCTGCTCAAATCACACTCCGAGGGGCTCCTTCCTGCTCTCCCTTCCCCCTCGATCCCAGTCGCCCTCCCTCCCCCACAGGTGACCCCTGCTTCTCCGCCCCTTCCCACCTCCGCAGCCCCACCCTCCCGACCCAGGGTGGCCCTGCAGGACTGGGGATCTGGAGGCCACCCACGCACACGCCAAGAAGGGGAGACGGTGCCGGTTCCAGGAGCTGCTGGAGGAGGGGAAACAAGGGGCGCCTCCCAATTATGGTAATCCTGTGGAATTAACTGTCTCGAGCCCAAATTCGGGTGGTTCCTTCCCCAGGGCTGCTGCCGGCCTCTCCGTGTCTCTCTGGTTGCCGCCGTGTCTGGCTCTGTTCGCCTACTGGAAGGAGGGATGTGAGTGTGTAAAGTGGGATTTGGAGGGAGAGATGTAAATGCCAGGCCTGGGCTGGCACGAGCTGGCCGGGATGGAAGGAGGATGCAGGTCGCTTTGGATTTGGGGTCAGGATGGAGACAGAGCCAGGGGCCTGGCTGGGAAGGGAGACCGGCACTGAGGCCGCAGGCCCTGGCCAGAGTTGGGAACTCGGCGAAATGGAGATGTGTCGTTTTTTAGAGGAGAAAGGGATATTTAGAAAAATCATGAAATCCGTGTGAAACTATCCTCTCTCCCCGTCTTCTTCGGAACCCACTCTTCGGGGATGTGCCTGGCCCAGAGCATCTCAGCGCCCCAGGCCCTACTGAAACGGACCTCCTGGGTACCTCGGCTCAGCCTCCTGGCACTCCCGCAGCAGCGGAAGTCCAGGCACAGAAAAATTGTGTATTGACCTCTGAAAGCCGGGAACCCACCCGCCGTTCACTGCCCAATCTCTCTCCCTAGCTCTGGGAGCAAAGACGTCGCATTTTTCCTGTTCAATCCTTTGCCTCCCCAGTATGGCCGGTGAGGGGGGAAGATGCGTCCCAGCACCCAAGGCTGGAGGGCAACCACAACAGGGAGGAAGGGGGTGATGGCTGGGGCGATCAAGAAGGGGTGCGCGTGGGCCGCTCACCTCTGGAAGGCCGCAAGGAGGCCCCCAGGGCTGCTGTCAGGCCCAGTGCGGTGATTCTGGGGGGACCCGTTATGGCAGCGCCTTTCCCCTGTTGAGTCACTTGCAGTGAGAGGGGCAGGGGTGTGCTGAGAGCCCTCGAAGGAGGGCCAAGGCTTGGCTTTCTGCTTTCGTTTTTCAGTGGAACAGGAATTTAACCAGTAGCCTAGTTTGGGCCCAGGGCATCTCCAAGAGGCCGGGCACAATCGGTTGTAAGCTACTTGATGCTCTCAGAGAGAGGGGATCCGGCAGTCCGGCCCTGAGCGCCAGGGCCTGGCCCCAGTGGAGGGTGGCTGGAGAACCTCCGCGCGCCGTGGACTACGGGTGGGACACCGACCCCTGCACACCGGGGCACTTTAGTCCTCCCTCCTCTCTAAGTCTCCGTGCGTGGGCTGGGTCTACTACAAGGTGCTGGGCGTGGGGAAAGGAAATGGGAAGTTATAGGTGAGACGGCTCCTATTCTCGGTTCACAGCCTCCCAAGGGCGCACACGGCCGCCCTGGAGAGACCTTCACCACGCCCCACCAGGCGCGTCCCCAAACCTCGTCACTGGAGCTCCCTAACTCCGATGGTCCGCGGTGGCTGCCGGGCTTCCTGGGGCTTAGTGGAAGGCAGAGGAGTTTGGAGGAGAGGCCAGACGGGGCGCACCCAGGCGCGCAGCCCTAACGCTTTCGAGGGCAGAGGGGGCACTGCCCTGCCCTCCGGCAGGGGAAGCCGTGAACGCCGAGGCCATTGTAAGGCTGGGTGGTGCGGAGCGCGGGAAGGGGGCTGGGATTTGAATGGGAGCCTGTGATTGGCCGATCTCTGGACTGACGTCACTTCCCCGCGGGGCGATTAGCCTGCGAGAGGAGGGCTGGCGGGCCAGTGCGCTGGGGGCGGCCGGGGCGCCCGAGGCTGCCGGAGCGCATCGCGCGGGCGCCCTCGGCGCGCCCCGGGACGCCGTCGGAGCGGGCAGCCGGCGGCGGTGCCCAGACGCACGGAACGGGGAGCCGGGAGGAAAGCGCAGGGAGGGCGATGGAGGGAGGGAGGGACCTGGGCGGGGGCTGCCGGCCTTCGTGGTGGGAGTCAGTGTGTCTGTGTGTCTGTCGGTCCCCTCTGGCTCTCCACGTGCCCCCGGGGCTCCGGGAGCGGCGCCCGCTCCCGACCCCGCGCCTGGCGGGCGGCGGCACGTGGGGCCCACGGCGCGGCAGCGGCGGTGGCGAAGGGAGGCCCGTTTCTCTCTTTGGTTATCTAGCTGTATGAGTGCCACAGAGCCGTCATAAAGCTAGATAACCGAAAGTAGAAATGACTCTCACAACTTCTGCGTGCGAGCGCCCGCCCCGCCGGCCGCCCCGGCCCGCACGAGCCACAGGCGCTCCAAGGAGCCCAGTGCCGGCCCAGCGGACTCCAGCCCGGCGGATCGGCCGCGCCCGGACCAGGTACCTGACCTCGACTCTCTCTCCGGGACACTTTCCGTCCCCGGGAAGAACTTGCCAGCTGTTCCCTACTTCTCCTCCTTCCCCGCTGCCACCACGGCCCCCAGCGCCGGAGCGGGAACCCCAAAGTGGAGCGGGCCGGGGGAACGGAGGGGGGTGGGGTTGCAGAGGGGTCGCTGGCGGGCAAGGCGCCAGCGTTCGCCTTCACCCCATAAATCAGGCTGGAACAATCCTCGCCCGGAGTCTCGGACGGGGATTTTGGGATGCAAATGCGATGGGAGAGAGACAGCGGCCGGTAGGGGTGGGGGTGGGGGTAGTGAAGGGGTGGGCAGGGGGCTGCCCCGCCGCTAACAATGCGGCCTTTATCGAATTATTCGACGAGTCAGTCCTGAGCGCCATTAGCATACGGCTTGGGGGTTGCCGGAGCTTCGCCCCTCCGTGAGGTCAAGTTCTTGATAATTTGATCACTTTTCACGGGCTGTGGCAGCTGCCTTTGTGTGCAGTTGGGGGGTCTGTGTGCAGCGTGAAGCGGAGCAGAACTGGCGAGGAGTGAGCTCAATGGCTAGGGGCTGGGGCGGGGGACTCCCTCCCCGACGGGCCGGCCCTGCCCTGCATACAAACCAAACGCAGGCGGGTGGGCGGGAGGAGGGACTGAGCTCAACCCAGCGGCCACCTCTGCACCAGACCTGGCCAGCCACTCCCGCCGGTGCCTCCCCAACTTCCCCGAGCGCTTAAAGGTGCTGGCAAGCTCCTGGCAGCCCCTCCCCCTACTTCCCCCCTCCCCAAGCCACAACATAAGATGTATTACAATGTCTAGCAAATAAAAAAGCAATTGGGGGAAATCTGCATTCCGTTTCCATGGCAACCCAATGCAGCATACCCGGCCTCTCAGGCTCCCAGCCCCTCTTATCTGGGCTTGGGGAGCGGGGCGCACCCTTGCTCACTGCTTGGGGATCTGTGCCCCCTACGGAACATAGTGCTGGGGGCCCCTCCGAGGTCCTTATCTGCCTCCAGGAGGTCACTCTCCTCCCTCACACCCGGGCAGGTCGGAAGCGGGGCTCCTGTAAGCTTGGAGAAGGGCCTGGCCTCCTGGGCAGGAGTGGCTGCAGCCCCAGCCCCAGATCCTGCCTCACCTCAGGAAAGAAAGGATCCAGTGTGGATCCAGAGCCCCTGGCGGCTTGGGGGGCTTTCTAGGCATGTGGGTGGGTGAGTGCTAGGACATGCAAGCTGGAAGGGGCCTGAGCCCCCACCCAGACACCGTCCCTTACCCCCTTTCCCTGTATATAGCGAGGAAACAGATCGGGAGGCCTGGAGGAGCAGCTCCTTGGGCACCACGCAGAAGTGCAGAGCGGCCCGGGTCACCGATCCGGCCGCTCCTCGCCTGTCCCTCCCCAGGACCTGCTCAGGGCTTTGTGATGACAGAGGTCTTTTTCCATTTTCATTCCCTCTTTTTTTTTTTCCTTCCCTTTTTGGCCTTTGCTTAACACACTCCTTTTTGAAAATAGGTTATATGTGTAAGAGGCGCACATTCAAACAGCACAAAAGGGATATCTGTTGTCCCTGGGGCGAGGACGCGCCTGCCTAAGGTGGGCGGCGGAGGGACACCTTTCCCTGTAACACCTTTTGGGTTTGGAACCATGTGAGTCTGTGAGCGATTGAAAATAACATTTAAATGAGAAGAAAACAAAAGACCAGGCAGGAAAAGTCAGCTGCCCTCCGCTCTGTCCCCAGGTGCCCTCCCCAGAGATAGTCTCCAGGGAGAAGAAGGCTTTCAGGGGTCCTGTGTGGCACCCCCTCCCCATTTTTCAAGGTCAGTCTCCCGTTCTCCTGGCAAGAGGCTGGCGCAGGGTGCCTGGCGAGGTCCAGGATCCACCGGCCTGCCGTGGGCAGCATTCCCTGGGCTGCCCCTCCCTTCCCGGCGCACCTGGGAGCCTGTGCCCAGATCGTGACCTCATTTCGGAGGAAACCGGAGCAGCTCTTCCCGCCCCCTCACCTTGTGCTGCTGCCTCCCTTCCTAGCCAGTTGGCCCTGGGCCCAGGGCTTCCATCCTCCCTTCCCACCACCTCCATCCCTTTGCTGTTTTGCAAGAACTAGTCCTACTAGGAGCTCGGTGGCTGGGAAGCCTCGCAGCTGTGTCTACACAGTTCAAATGGGTGGGCTTTATTTTTATTTTTTAAACACCAGGGTCTGAAACCATCTGGGGAGTCCTTAAATCTTGGTCTGGGACGGAAGGGTGTGAGCCTGGGAGGGTGCAGTTTTCTTTCCGCTTTCTACGAAAATCGGTCAATGCAAACCTCCCACATCTTGGAAAGGAGGGCGGCCTCGGGGCTTTGGAGGGCAGGGAGCGCTGGATTCCTAATCTGGACCTCACCCCACGCCAGCAGAAAGGGCCCTGGACAGAGGCCAGCCCGCCCGATTTGGGCCTGGGTACACACACGAATGACCACCCCGAACACAGCCGTGTTCAAGTCCCCCCTGGACAACGGGGCTCGAAATTGATGTCCCATCAACCTCTTCTCGCTTCCCTGTCAGAGGAAGCGGCTGGGCCTTGGGTCTTGTCAGCCCTTCTTCCTGTTCCCCAGGGAGACCTCCTCCCAGCCCCCTCTAGCCACTCGCTCCCCCGTCCAGGCTTCACTTTTGTGGGAAGCTGGCACTACTTCCCAGGCCCTAGTCCGAAAAGGTTTGGGGGAGCCTGACAGCGCCATGGAAGCTGCAGCTTGGAAGCTTCCCCCCTTTCACTTGACCTCTAGAAATGGCGAGCTCAGGAAGGCCCCGTGACTCGCCAAAGGTCGCCTAGAAAGCCACTGGCAAGGCACGGGCCACGGCAGCCGAGCGGTGAGGGCGGCATCAAGGGCTCTCCCCTCACTGGTCTGGGAACTCCCAGCCCTGAAAGACTGTTGGACCATGTAGGTCTCTATCCCAGCGAGTGCAAAGCTGGCGTCACGGGCGCCGCTGAAAGTCGGGCTACGGCTCGGCCAGAGGCCTGATCCAGGCTGCTCAGGGTGGTGCCGTCCGCGCCCGCGCTCCGGCCTCCGCGAAGTGGGACCAGAGCGCGCAGGGAGCGAGGCCGGAGGCCTCCCAGGGCCCAGCGGCGACTCTGAAAAGCATGAAGGGTTGGAATTAGGCGCTCATTTAGCGAGCGTTACTAATCCGAAGTTACAGCGCTAATTCCCTGATCCTGCCGCTCCCACACGCAGCGCCGGGATTAGAGGCGCGGCCGCCGCCCCGCCCCGCGCTCACGCCCCAAATGCGCCCTCCCTGCGCCCTCGGGGCTGCGGGCTCCTAATCCGAGGCACTTGCAGGGCCCAAACGTGCCTGGGGGCGCGTCCAAGACAGGCAGGGAGGGGTCAGCCCTGAGCCCCGGGGCAGCCCCAGAGGGATTGCAGGCGCTCTCCCAGGCCCAGGCGACCCGGCGCGGCCAGCAAACCACCCGGATTTCTCCAACCCAGGTATGCGCACCCACGGCGCGGCCCCTTGGAGGCCGCGGCGCCATCTTAACAGCCCTCGATTCCCCCCTTGGCACCTCTCGCACCCTTCTGCGTCAGGGTGTCTCTACACCCATCCCACCCTGACTTTCGCCCCTCGCCGGCAGCCTGGGTAGAGTGACCAATCAGCGCTGGCTTGGGGTGGGATGCGCGTCACCATGGCGACGGCCGGCGCCCTGGCAGCGCTGCCCATCACAGAGGGCGAGTCTCCACTCCGTCTGGACGTGGGTGTGACGAGGAGGTGGGGACGGGTGGAGGGTTGGAGGAAGATGTGGCACCTCGAACCCATTCTCCCTGGGGTCGGTTCGGCTCGGGTCAGCCAGGGGAGATGGCATGGTGTGGTCAGGGCCTGATCTTGTCTCTCCATCTTTCTCGTCTGGGGGCAAAGGTCCATCTTGGTCTCTCTCGCCCTCTTCTATCTCCCTCTCCAGGAGCTCTCAGAGGGTCCCCCAAACTGCCTGGCTGTGTGTAAGTGCTATAATTTGGGGCAAGTGACTTTCCCTCTCGGAGTCTGTTTCCTCGGCCCTGAGATGGGCTGGCGTGCGGGCTCCTCCGGAGGAGCGTGGAATGCCCAGCGGGCAAGGCTGCGGAGGGCGGAACTGGGGCACCTCCCCTCTTCCTGGGGAAGCCAAGTCTGGGTGTCTCCTGGCTTCCTAGAGTCAGCCTTTCATCCCTCCTGCAGGCGGCTGGGAATGGGAGAGGTGGGGGCTAGGCTGGGGGATGTGGCTGGAACAAAACCTTGGTCAGCGGCTCTGAGAACCGGGGCCTGCAGCTTCCAGAGCGCCGGCTCCTTCCTTCCAGGCCTGTCCGGCTGAAGCACCACTTTAGGTGGTCCGGGCATTCACTGGCCGGCCCCTCGCCGTAATTGAGCCGCAGGGGTTTGAAAAGAGGGCCAGGGCCTCAATGACCGGGCCTTGGGCCGGGCTAATTGGTTTTGGTTCAAGGGGATACTGGGTTTGTGAAAAGCCCCGAACTGCCTTTCCCACGCCAGAGCCAGGACACGGCTTTAAGGGGAAGGGTTCAAGGAAATCAGGCGAGAGAGCTGGGAGCCAGGTGCTGCTAGCCGAGGATCCCGCACTGCTGGCCACGGCGTTCCTCCGCTGGGAGGGTGGGGAGCTGTTACAAGAGACTTGGGGGGTACAGGCAGGTTCTACCCACCCTCTCACACACGTGCCCAGAAACAAGCACCCTCCTCTGAGCCCCTGGCACAGTTGTGAAGGGGTCTCTGTTTTCCCTGCTGAAATCATCCAGTAAGAGAAACCAGCAGCCGCTGCTGCGTTCACCCTGCCCCAGGAGCAGGACCCAACCTGGGCTTTTAGACTCTGGGAAAGGCCTGGACTCTGTCCCGAGGCGGGAAGTGCAGGTGGTCTCAAGATAGCCCACTTCTGTCTCTCGTCGCTTCCCTAAACTGCCCTGAGTGTGGGCAGACGAGGTAGAGCTAAGACACGGAGCTGTGTGGTACTTTTTAAAATAATAATAATAATAATAATAATAATAAAGCACCCTCTGTGTCTTTACATTAAAAAATTAAGCACTAATTGTATGACCACTTAAAGCTGCCATTATTGCAGGCAATATTAATGGAAAGGCTTTAGAGCAAGTATCTGTGATCTGCATCCCGAGTCACCCACCTCTAAGACCACCAGTGGATATCAAGGACAGACACAGGGTTGGGTGCAGGCCGTGATGGCATTGCCTGAGACCCGTGTTTCCCAGTTCATCGTGTGTGGAAGGAGGCATCCTAAGCAATCACCAGCTAAAAAAAACCCCTACCCTTTTTCTTATCTTCCAGATTTTCCCCGTGTTTGCCCACTTGAGGCATATGATAAGTAGGAGAAAGGCACTTTGAAGAGAGATAGAACTCTGTGAATCACATTTTCCAGTTTTTATTTCAATTTTTAATTGCCCAGAGCCTAATTTCTTGGGGCCTCTGCTGATGTGCGCATTTGAGATTCATGTGTAAATATGCATGGGGCATGTGCGTGCGCCTGGGCCTCCTTATCACAAAGTGTGCGCTCTCGGTGTTCAAATACACACAGGCTGCGTTGGCACACCATTCTGGGCTTGCATATTTGCCTCTTCTCGAGAATCGGGTTAATTTTCCCTTCGCTAATCCTCAAACCCATTAAGTTCTCCGCCCCACCCCCACCCCAGCCCCCACACATACACACACAAAAATTTGCAGAACAGACCGGTGGGTCTCACCCCGCTTCTCCAGCAGGCGGGGTGCTGGGGCGCGGGCTCCTATTAGGCAGCCTTCATGAATATCACCAAATACACCCCAGCACGTTGACTCGGCTACTAGGAAGTATTATCATCAATAATTAAAATGAAACTGCGCTTCTCACAATAAATGAACAAAGTCGAGTTAGGGATGTCTTTGCCTTGATTTAGTTGTCTTAGGTTTGCGTGCGCGCTCATTTGAAGGGGGGGAAGGAGGGAGTGAGAAATGAGGAGAGAAAGAACAGGCTGTCGTGGGAAGAAGAGAGGTGCCAGAGAGGGGGGGGACGGCCTCTCAGTCACTGCCCTGGGGTCCCCCAGTCATTAGGGCACGCCGGGGGGGCTGGAATGCAGTCTCTAATGTCAGCCGTAATGAATACGGAGGTGTGGATGTGCAAGGGGGGGTTTCTTTGTTTACTGAGGAGCGGCCATGGGAATGGGGGAGAGGATTGCCTTTGGGGATTAAGGAGTGGGCTTTGTTTTTATGAAGGGCCTTACTTCTTTTCTGAAGTTTTCTGCAGCTAATTGATTCAATTCAGACATTCCTCCTCGCCACCCGGCCGGCCGAGGCCGCGGCGTGTCCCGGCACCACTTCCCCATCTGCTCTGGCCCCTTTCTCCGCTGTGACCCTTGAGGAGGGTGTGAACCTTCACACCGAGAAACTCACAGGCGGTGGGGACATCCACGAATGTGTGTGTGACAGCCAGCCACGTACACACGCACCACGGGTATTATCAGAAGTCTAATTTACACACCGGAACACACACAGGGCTGCAGTTCTACAGGCTCTGACCAGTGCATGCACACCCGTGGGAGCAACACCCGAGACAGCACTTCTCTCCCTCAGGCGGGAAGAGACAGAACTTCCCTCCTGGCCCTGTCCACCTCTGCCCAGCCTCCCCGACTCCCCTCACCGTGGACGAGGCTGACCCAGGCAGAGTTTCACGTCCGTGGAACGTACGCCAGGACGTTTTTTGTTTTATGTTTGGAAGGGAGCACTGTCCTTGGAGGCGTGGCTGAGCAAGCGTCCAGGAGAGTGCGTGCTGATGGTCACACATGTTCCCTGTGTGAACACGGTCCCAGGGATGGGACGTCAGGCCCCTAATGAACTGGGGGTGGCAGCTGCTCCGGGCTGGTCCTCTGCCAGGATGGCCCCCGTTCTCACCCGAGCTGCAGTAATGAGTGGGGGACAGGTGAGCCTCACACATCCCCACTCACCTCCCCTCGGCGGCATCGGGGAGCTGAAGCAGAGCTATTAATGGAAGGTGCCGGCTTTGTGCTAATTAGAACCTCCATTCCGCCGCCATCTGCACGTCTGCACAGCCCCGCTCTGGCCAGCCTCACCAGCCCCACCCAGGAGCTGGCAACCTAGTTTCTGTTACCCCCATGAATTGGGGGTTTGCAGTAGGTGGAGCCGCCCTCATGTGTTTCTGGTTGAACCCCGGTTCTTTGTGTCTTGCAGGGGTACCCTGGGTGGTGTTTCTCCAGCCTTCTCTGTCCTGAGGGTGGAGAAGGACTGCGAGTTGGGATAGGGGTCAGCACCACCGGCCAGTCTCCTCTTCCCTGTGGACAGCAGCGCTTCAGACCCGGTCCCCTCACTGCCCCCACCCCGGGGTGCCCCCCCCCCGCATGCTGTCCCCACCCACCCCACCTCAACCTGCAGCTCCCCTGGCCTTGCAGGCAGCCCGGGGTCCAGGCTGTTGCCCTGGCTGTGTTCTGAAAAAGCCCGTTTTTAATAAAATTCATTTTGCTTTTTTTTTCCCCTTTCGCCTCAGGCCCAATCAATGGACATAGTTTTTTAAATGGAGGTTGTCTCTTATAGAGGTTTCATTGAAAAAAAAAAAACCACATTAACATCACATTAACGTCACTTAAAGAAAAAGCACCTCTCAGTTTAGAGGTGGGGGGAGTTGGGCTTGCAGCCTAATTATCACTTGGGATGAATTTCTCTTTCCCTCTCTCCCTCTCTGTCTCTCTCAACCAGAGAGAGGGGCATCTCCTGGAAAAGCTCCTCTTTTTCGCTCCTGAGCCCCCTCAGGTCCCCCCTGGGGCCGTGTGTAAAAATACCGTGGCCTCCCTGCCCCTTCTCCTCATTTTCTCCTGCCTGAATCATCCTGAGAGTAATACAGGTCACCCACTTCTCCGATTGTGTAGACTGGGATTTTAAGAATCAGGAGCGGATGTGGGGCCAGCGCGAGGCTTAGCCACGTTTCCCCAAGGTTGTGGGCCCAGGCTCAGGAGGGGTGGGAAAGTCTCTGGGGTGTTTGGGGACTGCAGAAACCCCCCTACCGTTGGCCATGGGGAGAGCAGGGGGACTGGCTGGCTGCTCTGTAGCCGTTTCTGCCCCAGGGGTGACCATTCCTGAACTGAGGCACTGGCGGGAGACCCCGCGCCGCCCCGGACTGAGTTACTAAACCAATGATCCAAATTCCAGAAGGGTGGCGGCTGGGGGGAGGGAGAGGGACGCCCACACCCAAGAGGCAGGCGGCTTTTGGGTTTTGGGGGGCATGCTTTGGCCATTACCACCCACGGTATCCTTGACAAGTCCCACCCCCTCTCTGGGCTTCTGTTTCTCTATGAAATGGGGTGAACAGTACCTGCCCCTTCGGGGGTCATGTGAGGATTAAAAGCAGTACGCAGAGACAGTGCCTGAGTGAAGGGCAGCTCTCTCTGCAGTGGGGACCAGGGTGCACATGAGTGTCGGGATCAGAACTTCTAAGCTGCCCTCGCTGGAGACAGTGAAAGCACCAGTGGGGGGTCCTGAGTCTCGCGGAAGAACGGGCCAGTGCCTGTCATGCCCAGCAACCCTAAATCCGGAGCCGCATCAGGACTCCAAGGAGCACCCTTGGCGGGGGCACTGGGACTCCGGTAAAGTTCCAAGCTTGGCTGGCTGGGGAGGAGGGCGTTAAGTGTCTTTAGAGACTTGGAGCTGGGGCAGGACGGGCTTGCTCTGCCAAGAGGGCATCGCCAGGAAGCCAGGGTTTGCCCCAGGATTCAGGATTTCTAATATTAGGTTGTTGCTTCTGGAAAATGGCCGGGGGTCGCTGCTCGGGCAAACACCCAGCGTCAGGACTCCTGAGCATCGCTGTCGGAGGAGGAGGGCGGAACGGGTCGTCGAGCCCCAGGCGCATCTAAGTATTCCACCTCACCAGTCTCCATTTCTGCAGCTCCACAGCTCTTAGCGAGCAAAGGTACGCTC
Organism: Micronycteris hirsuta; assembly: GCA_004026765.1. NCBI lineage: Eukaryota > Metazoa > Chordata > Mammalia > Chiroptera > Phyllostomidae > Micronycteris > Micronycteris hirsuta. The sequence goes on from PVJI01005960.1 coordinate 41,824, forward strand.
CGGAGGGCGGCCACCAGCGAGCCGGACGCCTGGCGCGCTGGCGGGTATAGAACCCAGAGCGTAGGAGACTTCCTTTTAGCCAGATCCCGACCGGGCTTCCCTGACGCATCCCTGGCTGTGGTCGTGATCTGGAGGACGCGCGCGTCTCCACCACCACCACCACCACCACCTTCGAGCAGGAGAGCGGATCTGGGCGGGGCTGGGGGGGCACCTGATGTCTCCCTCTGTTTTACAGCTACTGCCCTGCCTGCGCCTCCCTCCTCCGCGCCATGCCTGCACTCAGCGCCCTCTTCGCGGGCACGAACTCGCCGCGGGCACTGGTTCTCTCGTCCGAGGGCACGCCGGAGAAAGGTGAGTGGCTGGGCAGCCGTCTGCTCGCACCCCAGCTCCACCCCGAATGTGTCCGAGAACGCGCTCGCGAGCCGGCGCCCCGCACCTTGGGAGACTCCAGGATCCGGTCAGCGGAGAGGCTGTTTCCCTGCGTCGCCAGAAAGGTGACCCCCTCATCCCTAGCCCGGATCCAATGTCGCCCCCACCCCGGACCCCTACCCCCTGCAAAACGGCGCCAACCATACACTTACTGTTTCGTTGTGCTTTGTGATTCAATTCGGCAGAGCTGGCGCGCGGCACGGCTGGCTGCACACAGTAGGCGTACAGAAACGGCACCTCTGAGAGTTCCGGCCTCCGACGAGGCTCTTGGGCCACCCGGGCCCTCCCTGTCAGCATCCCGCGGAGTCGGAGGCGCGCACGGTGGCCTTGCCCCTCCAGCGGGGACGGTGCGGTGCCTCCCGCCTGCCGGGGCTCAGACGGCCCCCAGCGCGCCCGCCGCGCGGGCTGCAGAAACGGGGGCGCCGGGGCCCGCGGCCCGCTCGGCCCCCGGAACCGAAGTGCCCGCGCGCGGGTCCGGCGGGAGGGGAGCGGGGCGCGCCGCCGGAAGCCATTTTGAGGCGCAAGATGGCTGCGTGGGCGCGAGGACGGGGCGCCGCCGCCCCCCGCCGCCCCCCGGAGCGGAGCGCGCCTGGGCGGCGCGGCCCGGCGCCCCGGCAGGCCCTCAGGCACGAATGGCCCCGGGAAGCCGCCGCCGGCTCGGAGTCCCCCTTCCCGCCAGGACCCTCCGTCGCGGCTGCGGTCGCCCTCGGGTCGCTGCGTGCGCTCCACGCTGCGCGCCCTCCCCCGGCTGCTGCGGAGACCGCGGCCCGAGACCCGCTCGCAGACGGGTGAGTCGGCCTCCCTGCGGCCTTAGGCGGGGAGCCACCGTCCCCTCCCCCGCCCCCAGCAGTGGCGTCGCTTTGGGACCGCGGGCCCTTCGGCCCTTTGGTTATGTCCGAGCAATGTCAGGCGCGTGGCTGACAACCGCTTTTTCTCAAAACTGCGAGGCCCGAGGGGCGAGCAGGCCGAGGCCGCCCGTCCTGCCTGGTGTGGTCGGTGGCCAAGGCTCGGAGGCCCCGGTGGCCAGGACAGGCCGGGACAGGCCGAAGTCTGGAGTTGACCGCGTGGTTGGGGCTGAGGACGTGCCTGGAGGCTCCATTCGCTCCTCCCGGGCTCCGGGCTCCGGGGCTTCGGCCCTTTGGGAAGGAAGCGAGAGGGCGGGGCTGACACAGGAGCTGAGCGGCAACTGGGAGCTCGACTCCCGCAGGCCTGCGTCCCAGGGTCATGGCTGCGGCCCCTCTGCGACCCGCTTCCACCTGGGTGAGTCACTGCAGCGCAGCTGCTGTTCTCCCGGCTCCGGTGGCCCCACCTCTGCCCTGAGGCAGGTCGCAGCCTTGTTTTTAACAGTCACTGAGAAACTCCAGGAATGGCCCTTTGTGCCCGACCTGGTGCTGAGCCTGTCGCATGCGGGCCCCAGTCTGACCGGTAGGCTGAGTCCCTCTCTGTACTTTTGGTAGGCCGTGGATTCAGGGCTGTTGGCCCCAAAGTCAGTCTTAACCCAACGGGACACTCTCCTCCCACGCACACACCAGGGGCTCATCACACCTTTGTGATCTCAGCTGTCCGGTGCCAACCCCCCCCACCTGACACAGCCTGTCCCCCCCAACCTGCTGGCCTCACAGACGTGTTAACACATTGCGTACTGCATAGAAATTTCTAAGACATACGCCAGGGACCACACGTTTTGGGGCAAACTGCACGTTATTTAAATCATCCTAACTACAGATCATAATGCACTTTAGGTGTTGTTTTTCAATAATTATACCATTTTTATTTGCAAAAACAAACAACTAATTAAACAATTAAAGTTCCTAGTACTTTTCTAACGTATGGTACTGCGTAAAACATTTTCTTCTATGAAGAGGGACCAAACAAAATTTACATAAGTATCTAGATTCGCTCCTTTTTCCATGGGCGGCACAAACTCTGCAGGCTCTCGTAGGAAATTGTTTCTTTCCACTCGCTGGAATACATGTAGGTTCATGCTGCCTCATACCACCTGACAATCTTTTGTGGGGATCTTTACGAGGTGCTCTCCTTGCACCCCCAGGGGAAGGGCTGGACAGATTTGTCTCTGGTTCCGGAGAGCCTTCGTTATTGTCATCTGTTATCCAGTCTCTCGCCACCGACAGCAGAAACTCTTTATACTTCATTTTTGCTTGTGGATTGAGGACGTTGTACACTCTAAATGAATTGAAAAGTCCACAGTTTCTAAGGTGCAGCACTACTTTTTTTGTCCATTTCATCGTTTTCCCTAGAATGGAACAACACGAAAGGAATTGATCCGTGCAGTCAACGCCTTTCATGTGGGCATTGTATTCCTTGATGCAGGTAGGTTTTACAAAATTCTCTCCCGTTTTTCTATTTTTTTTTTCCTGTTGTCGAGACAGAAGTATCATGGATCGTTGATATCATTCGGACAACCCGCTTGTCTTTCCATGCTAGGAGAAGAATATTGCCTTTTCTGGAAAATATTATGTCACCTTTCTTCATTCTTGATGCTTTCATTTTCAAATTTGGCGGTAAAGGTCTACTCTCCCTAATAGTCCCACAGACTCTAGTTTTGTTCTGTAGCAGCAATTCAGCGGTAGATGTAGCATTGTAACAATTATCCTGGTAAATACGGTGCCATGCGCCAAGATAGGGTCCAAGGACGGAAAGAACAGTTTCTTGCCATGTCTTTCCTTCAGCAGTGTGTATCTCCACATTGCAGATACAGCCGGTGTCACTCTCGCACACCATCCGAACACGTAAACCGTATTTTGTTATTGTCGCTGGGTTGTACGTGCGGAATTTGAAACGTCCCCTCCATGGAATCAGTCAGTCCCTCGTCCAAAGACAACGGTTGCTTTGGTTTGATATTGTTCGAAATTTATGCAGGAAATAATCCAGTACAGGTTGGATCTTGAAAAGTCTCCCCGAGCGACTGTCCATTTTGGCGTTATCATTGAAATGCCAGAATGTCCATATTTGCTCAAATCTATGGCGACTCATTGTCTGTGGAAATACAGGGGTACATATCGCAGGATCTGTTGACCAATAGTCTTTCAAGCTATCTTTTCTTGTTTGACCCATCAGAATAATTAGTCCAAGGAATTTCTTGATGTCCTTCTGTGTAAGCGGAGACCACTGCAGTGTTCTAGATGGTGTTTTGCGTTTCATGGCGGTTTGATCGTGATAGTCGGACAGCTCTTTGCACAACATCTCAAACAATTCATCACCAAAAAAGAGATTGGTCACAGAGGGTACAGAGTCACACTGAGACGGAAATGTAGTGACCCCAGCATGACCCTCAAACATTTGTAAGCGTGGTGGTGTGTCAGCTTCAGACCAACAATTATCAGTAGCTTCGTCCGTGTCGGACTCACTTGAAAGCACCGCCACCTGGCGCTTCCTTACGGGTCTAACAATGTCACTGTCAGTAGAATCAGTCGAATCGTCTCCGGAATCGTCAAAACAGTCATCCGCATCTTCGATCTCACTGGGAATATCTGATAAATTATCGTTAAATACTTCCAGAAGTGTATCCGTTTCGTTGGTTTCCTTCCTTTTCTGAGAGAGGGCATTTCTAAAAGCGCCAGGAACTTGAAGACGAAGACTATTCGAATGACCAAAATACAATGGAACTGCAATGCTTTATGGATTCGTGCAATTACATAGTTTTTCGTAGATTGACCTGCACGGTTTCCACCAATGAGATCACTTCATTCGATGTGGACAAGACGGTGTGTTGCCATCTAAGGTCCATAACAGATGGCGCGTGAAAAACGAGAAAACTTGTGAGCGGTCCTTAACAGATGGCGCACAAAACACGAGAAAACTCATGAGCGGTACGCAATGTGTTAAGATTTAGTACTGTGGTTGTTCTGAGCCTCCTGGCGGCCTAGATAAAGAAGGAAATAGATTTATGGCCTCGTTCAAAAAAGGAAGCTCGTCAGGATCTTGAGAGACACAAACACGTTTTCTTCCGTAAGATGTATAGAGACGGAAAGCTTGGGGACTTGGTGGGTCAACTGCCCACGTCACAGGTGACCAGGCCCAGAGAGGTCACGGACTCTCCCCCAGATCCCAAAGTTAGCTGGCAGAGCCAGGGCGGGCACCCAGGGGTCCTCATTCTCATCCTCTTACAAGCAGGGAAACAGCTGAGTTGGCTTTAGTGGCCCCTCCGTCCCCTCAGGAAACCCCTCAGAGCTGTGTGCTGTCCTGCCCCGTTCTTTGCCCCTATTCCTCGTGCTGGGCTGGGCCCACGGTGCGTGCCTGGAAATATTCTAGTCCACGAGTGGGTGGTTCTCAAAGGCTCAGCCTCTGGTCTGGGAGACGGGGGACTTGTGTTTGGAATGCGGCATTTCTGAGCCCAGGGATTGCCCCCTTTGCCAGTGGCCTGGCTCCTCGCTGCCCTGTCACCTCGTTGGACTCATGGGAGGGGCCGCTTCTCTCCCAGGAGCCATGTTGTGAGTGAGACCCTCTGAGTCCCTTTATGGGAACTGCAGAGGGTTTCCTGAGGGCGCCCCTGTTCTTTTGTCCTGTGGAGAGGCAGCTTTTCTGTCCCTGCCCAGGTCTGGTTCCCGGGGCTTAAGTACAAATCGCAGAATGTGGCTTGGCAGACTACTCGGTTACTACGTTTCTGTGGTTCCCCAAAGGTGGCCTTTGAACCTCCAGGTTATCACTGGAGGGGCTGAATAAATTTAGGGAGCCTGCCACGGGCCAGATCCTCTGGCAGTGTGTACCGGAAGGTTGTCGCCCCTGGGTGTGGGGACGAGGCCAGCGTATTGATGAGAAGCCCCTATTGGCAGAATAGGCTCCAGCGACCAGATCCTGGCCAAATCCCACCCGTTGCCTCTAGCCGGCTCTGCCCCGGCAAGGCATGGTGGAGGGCCGAGGCCAGTTTACAGCGAAAGCCCCAGCTGTGGAAGGAAAATAGGGTTCAGCTCCCCAGATTAGTTACTGTCTACAAGGATTAAAGGCCCCAAATAATGGCTGGCCTCTCCCCTCCTCCGTGCCAAGGGAAGACATGTAAATCCAGCCGCACGCCAGCTTAGGCGGTGGATGTGTGTAAATCGAATTTAGCAAATCAGATCATGCTTTAAATGCACTATTTAAAGCAGTCCTGCAGTGAAGCCTTTTACAAAGGGAATAATCATTTTGTGATGCTAATCATCAGCCTCCAATTTATCTCCTTTGTAAGTTCAGATGTTGGTGCACTGGGCATCCTGAAATCGGGGTGCTCAGGGACGGCTGTCCGCCCTCCTGTACTGCCCTCTCCTTTTCGGTGGGTGCGCGTCCTCGTTCTCACTGGGGGCCTCAGGATGCTTGGCACTTAGGCCGATAGTTCTCATCCACCCCTGCTCATCTTTTTATAACCTGACAGAGGCCGCCATTCAGCTGCTCCTGGCTCCTTTTCTGAGATCTGTGCCCTTCCGGGGGCGGGGGGGACAGAAGCCCCGCTGTTCTCCGGGTATGAGACCCAGCTCCCTCTCTGATCTGCACCTCCTTTTGTTTCCCTGAGCTTCTGCCCCCTCTGGCGCCGATCCTGAAGAAGATCATAGACTGGACCAGACACGTTCGGCCCCTGAACGTGGAGTAGGCGCCCACTCGCTGAATGGGCTACCTTCCAAACACTCTCCCCGCTCACGGCAAAATAACTGAGGCCTGGGCGTTACAGGGACTTTTCCCACAGGTCGACATCGGGACTCAAAGGAGAACCTGACTCTTAATTGCAGGAGAAGTGTTTTATACACCGGGCTGTGGTGCCTTTCTTCGCAGAGAGAATGTGGTCAGGGACCGTCGGGGTGGGACGGAAAGAATGAAGGGAAGGAGCCGGTGCTCAGGGGGATACAGGAAGTGGGCAGGGAGCTGGGGGCGGCGAGGAGCCTGACCTTGCTGAGCTCACAGGCCCTGAGACAGTGCCTTTGTCCCCGTGGCCACCGTTGGTGCGTTCCGCGGTAATTGTGGCTGTGTGTTGGCATGGCGACTCGGAGTACGAAGACGAGAAGCACTGGGTAAACGCACGGCGTGCTCTTGCCTTCCAAAGCCGAGGGGAGCTTTCGTGGGGAGCTCCTCCAGGGAGATGTGGCGGAAGATCCCCCAGACCTGGGGCTGGGGCGTGGGGGTTCCTAAGCCCTGGGAGCCAAGTGGCCCTGGACCGGGTGGCACACGCTGGGGTCCTCGGCCAGACTGGCCCCCTGTTCCTTTCTGGTGGCCTTTGTTCCCCAGCTCGCGATGTCCATGTCTGCTCCCCTCCAGGTTGTCTGTTTCCAACGGGCCGATGTTGCGGCCCCTGAACTTGATTTATCGGGACATGACGATCTGTTTCATAGGCCATGGGCGGTGGTTGGGAGGCTGAAAGGAAAGGCGAGCGGGCCCAGCTGTTGGAGTGGATTTGGGGGCTTCCCTTTCTGCCCTGGTGCCCTCCCCTTAGGTCCTGGAGGCGTGCCCTCACCCGAAACTCGGGGAGGTGGCTGGAGCCCAGAGCTGCGCCGTCCAGCTGGCTGGTCACTGTTGATTCCATGAGATGTGGCCTGCACGACATGCCGCAGTGATAATGTTGAGTTAAGTAACATACGTTATTAATATTGGTACCTGTTTCTTACTTTTTTAAGTTGAGTTTGAGAGAGAAAGAGAGACATTGAGCTGTGCGTTCACTGGTCGATTCTTTTCATGTGCCCTAACTGGGGATCAAACCCGCAACCCTGGTGTATCGGGCCAAGGCTCCAACCAACTGAGCTACCCTCGCTGTTTCTTACTTTCTAGTGTGGCTTACATGGAGTTCATACTTTCTTTTATAAGATTTTATTTATATATTTTTAGAAAGATGGGAAGGGAAGGAGAAAGAGAGGGAGAGAAACATCCATGTGTGTTTGCCTTTCGTGTGCCCCCCTACTGGGGGCCTGGCCTGCAACCCAAGCATGTGCCCTGACTGGGAATCGAACCGGGACCCTTTGGTTCACAGGCTGGCACTCAGTCCACTGAGCCACACCAGCCAGGGCTGTAGTTCATATTTTCCTTGGTCCAGACCAGAGAAGCCAGACCTCTCCCAGCCCCGAGCTCAGTAGCTGATCCTGGTCTGTCTGCCCCTGGAAGGCCTCTGGCCCCAGGGAGCTCTGTGCACGGAGGGCCACAGAAAAGCCAGAGAGAGCGGCTTCGCCCTCACAGGGCTTTTAGGGATGCCTGGTACTGCCCCTTAAATTAGGGTTATCCCTCAGTCCTTCGAGGCAGGAGGCCTGAATCTGCAGGCAGCATCCTGGGTTGCAGCTTCTAGGGTTGGGGGGAGGGAGCCAGTGGGTAAGCCCAGGAGAGTCTTTGGATGGAGGCTTAACAGTGCCCTGGGGAGTGCATTTGGGCACAGATATAGATGACAGGAGGGCTGTCCCGGGGGTAGGACAGCTCCCCGCCTCCCCTCCTCCTCCTCCACAGGGTGATCTCCTCTCTCCCAGATGTGCAGAAAGCACAGAGCGTGGGGAAGCAGCTGTGCATCCCGGCTCCTGCCAAACCCGCATGAAGCAGGCTCCCCGCGGCCTGAGGACTCCTGGCCGCCCCTCTCCTGCGGCCCCTCCTCCCCTCAGCCTCCGCTGCGCTCTGCCAGCTGAAGCTTCTGGGATGTGCCTTGGCTGGGAGCCAGCGTCTTCTTGGAGAGGCCTCCCGCCCTGGCTCCCTGCCAGGCCCTGGGTCTTCAGAGAGATTTTCTGGGGAGGCGTGGGGCGCACCCTGCTGTTGGAGAGCAGAGGGGCCCCCTCACTTCAGAGGACCCCTGGCCGTGGGTCCAGCCTTGCTCCCAGACCTCCTTCCGCTCCCAGACACTCCCATTCCCTGCCCCGGAAGCCTGGGCTGGGTCAGGGGCCAGCCACCTCCAGCAAGCCTGGAGTTTATGAAAGGCAGGCCCCTCCCACGAGCCCGGGAGGTAAAAGGAGTGGGCAGCCAGGACACCAGAGTGAGTCAGGATGGCGGCGACAGGCACCGTGTGTGGGACACTAGGTTGTGCCAAGCTCTGTGCTAGCACTTTGCGTACCAACCTTCTTTCAGGCCCAGGTCTGGGGGAGCAGACGCGGTGGTGAAGGCAGTCTGGGGTCTGCTCTTCTTTGCTAAGCCCAGTGCCACTGGGGTGACTGCCTGGGGTGCCTCTCAGGAGCTGAGCCCTGGGGTAGGGGGACGTCCGGGCCCCTGTGTGTCCTGTCCCTGTGGCTGGCTTGGGCTTTGGGAAGCAGCAGGAGTGTGTTCGGGTTGCCAGCGCACGGACAGCTCCGCAGGGTCTCTTGCTTTGGGCTGGTGATCTGCCTGGAGGATTTGGGGAGGAGGGCTCAGGCTGGGCCCTGGGAGCCGTGGAGAGGTGCCGGGAGGGGCGAGAAGCCTCCCGCCCAGTCCTGGCTCTCTCCTCTTGGTCGTCATTGGCAGGGTCCATAGCCTGTCTGTGCCTCAGGCTGCAGAACCAGGGTTCAGCACAGGCCTGCCAGGCCACCCACGGAGCCGAGGGGTTGTACCTGCCCCAACGAGGCCGAGCTTCTGCTTTCTGCCACATGACACCCGAGGTGGCACTCAGCATTCTGGAGGAGAGACTGGGATCTGCATCCTCTGTCCAGTCTCTCACAGTCCTTAAGCGGGAGATGTTAGACTCTCCTGTCCACTCAGTTTGGGGGCTCAGGACTGCAGAGGTGGTCGGTGCCCCTGGGGGCTGTCATTTCCTGGGCAGTGTCAGAGATGGGGCGGGACAGGGACGGAGGTCTCCAGTTCTCCACCCTGCTTCCCTTTGGGACCGCAGCACCCCCCGCCCACTTTCAGTTGTTTCCAATCTGCTCTCTTCAGCTGTTGGGTCGTGAGTCAGGGGTCTGCCTGGCCCCGTTCTGACCCCTTGGGCCCACTGTTTCACCTCTCTCTCTGAGCCAGTTTTCTCATCTGCAGAATTGGGGACCATATCACTTACCTGTGACACTCCAGAAGTGTCCATTAGTGGCCCCCATCTGCTGCTCTAGAGTGGAGGGGCCGGGGGAGGGCTGGATTCTCTGTGGTGGGTGACCATCTCACCAGTGGGTGCACATCTGTAATTAAGGCACAGGGAAGGCGACAAGCCAGGGACCAGCCTCAGCTCCCTGCCTGTCCCTCCGCAGTGAGCCATGCTGCCCGCTGGTCCTGCGTGAGCTCCCCGGTGCAGAGAGAGCCCAGGAGAACCCGGACCCGCCCTTGGCCCCTTGGAGCAGGGACCAGCCTGAGGAGGCGGCACGCGGCAGGCGGACAGTTTGACTTGGGCTGTGAGGGTTAACAGAGGAGGGATCTGTTTGGGGCGCACTCATCAGAGAAGGCTCGCCACCCAAACAGGGCTCCCTGAACAGAGCAGGTCAGGTCAGGCGGTGGAGACCCGGAGCAGCGGGGTGGAGGTCAGGCCAGGGGAACTGGTCTCGTCGCCATGTGTAAGCTGGGTGTGGCTCGGGCTGGGGGGCCTGCCAGGCCACCCTCAGCGGGGCTGGGGCACCCTCCCTGGGCCTCTCACTGCGGAGGACCCTCGCCCTGGCCTTCAGCACCAGCACCCCAGGGCTGTGCTGGGGCCGTACCCCAGTGGGCGAGGGAACTGTGGAGCTAGGAATCGGAAGTCTTCCTGCACCAGACTGTGCTTTGTCACTGCGTCCATTTCCTCACTTGATGTATGCTGACCGCAGACTCTGCACGGGGCTCCAGGCATGGCCTCGGGGGCGCAGAGAAGGCAGCACAGCCCCCGCCTGGCACTTGGAGCTTGTGTAGTATGGAGTTTCATCCTTCCTGTTCGGGACGGAGGGGCTCCTGGGCGAGTGGACACTGGTTTATGACAGCTGTCACCAGTCCTGGCCTCCCTGCCCCTCTCCCTGGCCCAGGACCCCAAAGGAGCAGGGTCAGAGGCCGTGTGGTGCTTGGCCCATGGTGACCTTGAGCTGCCGTCCAGCTTGGGCTAAAACTTAAACTTCCACGTTCCATTTGCTCTATTCAGAACTGTGATGTCTGCCTGTTCTTTGTTTAAAAAGCAGCTCTGGTCTTAGGAACCTGCACGGCGGTGACAATCGAGACTCGAGTGCGAGATGGGGAGGGAAGGACTCAGACGCAATCAGGTAGTAAGTGTCGCCTGGGGGGGTTCAGGTGCGGCCGGCCGTTGTCCTCCGTGGAAGAAATCCAGTGCTGGGTGGGGCATGGAGGCCTAAATCCCTCCTGGTTCTGCTCAGACCGGACCCCAGATGCTGTGGCTGGCAGGGAAGCCTGCCTATGGGTTTGAACAGTGGGCGCCCGGCTGCCTTCTCTCAGCACACCTCTGGAGTTTGGAAGTCACCCATGTGGCCCCTGGGGCGGGGGACGGCCCTGCACAGGAACCCGCAGCCCTGACTGCAGGCTCTGCCATCGGTGGCGCGCTTGCCCAGCAGCAGGAAGGCCCCATGGGTTCATCTCGTGTATTGTTACTACTGGGGGGTGTGCGTGTGTTTACAGAGACAGAACTCTAGAAGTCACATGGCATTAGCAGTTAAAATACAGTTGACCCTTGACACAGCATGGGAATTAGGGGCACCAGCCCCCTGTGGGGTCGAAAATCCACCTCTAACTTCTGACTCCCCGAAAACTTAACCACTAAGAGCCAGCTGTTGACCGGAGGCCTTAGTGATGGCGTGAACAGCCGATGGCCATGCTCTGCCTGCCATAGGTATCACACCGTGTTCCTGCGGTGCAGGCGGCCGGAGAAAAGGTGTTATCAGAACAGTCCAAGGAGGGGAAAATGCTTTTATTGCGCTGTGCATATTTATGGGGGGAAACCCTGCGTGTAAGTAGACACGTGCAGTTCAGGCTTGTGCTGTTCTAGGGTCACCTGTGCCTGTCAAGGATGTGGGAGGGGCCAGCTCCTCCCTGCTGCCCGGAAAGTGGTTCCCCGATCTTTGAAGGGGGTCTCGGCTCCTTGGCAACAAGGAGACACCTGACACTGGTGGGCAGAGTGAGCCTCTGTGAGGGGACTTCCCTCTGCAGACCACCGAGAAGGCGGGGTGAGTTACAGTGCTGGACGCTCCTCCTGGGCCCCCCCTCCACTCCTTCCCTGGGAAACCCCGGAGCGGTGGTGAGAGTGGTCTCCCAGGGAGATGCAGGGTGCTCCGAGTTCTGTGACAGTGAGCAGCGGGACAGAGGGACAGCCCCATGCTTCCAGAGGGTGAGCCTTCCCTACGCCGAGTGGCCTGGCACCGGCCTGGCACCCCTCTGGCTCCCCTTGCACGGCTCTCCCCGAGCTGGTCTGAATGAATGTCACCTGCCCAGAGACCAGCCTTGGGGTTAAACTCGGAAGCCAGTTGACAGCACAGGCCACGGTCCCGGAGCTGCAGGGTGGTGTGTCCTGCAGGACAGAGTGGGCGCTCAAACCTGTGTGGCCTCTCTCAAGTCCCTTCTCTCCCCTCCAGGACATGCCCCACCATCAGGGATCAGGGAAAGGTAGGTCCCTGAGTGACACTAGCCGCAGGTGTGTGAGTGTGAGTGTGTGTGTGAGTCACAGTTCACTCCAGCGGCTGCTCCGACCTCCCAGCATGAGGTCGTTGTGTAGGTTTGGGTCTTGGATTGTTATTTTTTTCTGCTTCAGGAAAAAAAATAACTCAGCTTGGGGAGAAAATTTTACAAAGGGAAAATACCCACCGGTGGTTCCTGGAGCCAGCTAGCTGCCTATTTGGTTGCCCCTTACGGAATTTCTTTGCTGTGGGTCCCAGTGACACCCGGGAAATTTCAGAGGGTCGGACCTCCTACAGTCCCACTGCTCTGGGCGGGGCCAGAGCCACGCCCCTCTCCCCCCCCCCGGAAGCACTTTCGAAAGGGTCTCTGAGATTTTAATCACTTGTGTTCCTCTTCACCCTCTACGCCCGCCTCAGAGTTACTTAACCTGCGGGGAGGTTACCCCGGCCTGTGGATGGCACCGCCCCAGAGGTGTCCGCGGGGCCCAACTTCAAGACAGGCCTGAAACGCAGGACAATTAAGATGACTTAAACACCAATTCTTTCCATATGAAAAATTTTCTCCAGGGCAGTTTAAACAATCCTGACCAAACACTGAGACCAGATGCAAACTTTCGTGTCTCAGGAGGTGCTGGCTTCCCCTGGATGCCCGAAATCGTGTTTCCCCTCCCCGCCCAGGTGTGGGGGCCGGGAGGGTGGCGGGCGGGTCCGGGGACCTGGCTCTCGCAGCCTCTCCGTAACCTTCCGCCGCCCGGTGCCCGGCGGCCCGACCGCACGCGCCGTCCTGCATTCATCGCGCCATTGTGTGTGCGCCTGTCCGGGCCGCCTCTGGGCGGGTGTTCCCTGTTGTGTCTGCGTGCCGGCGTCGGGCCGTGCGTCTGCGTGCGTCTGCGTGCGTCTGCGTGCGTCGGCCCGTCTGGGCGCGCTCTGGGCCCCGCGGAGCCGCCCTCGGGGGGCTCGGGGGGTTTATGTATAAGCAGGGTGGGCAAGCGTGGAGCGCGGCGTTTATTCTTGTATTATTATTGATTAGTTATCGTATTGTTTTTCCATACAGACAACTGTAAGCCCCTGTGTGTGTGTGTGTGTGTGTGTTTATTTATGTATATTATATATATAGGCTTTTTAAAAACCCCATGGCGGGGGTCTGACCAGCTGTGGCGGGAGCAGCCATGGCCACGTGCGCCCCATCTGCCGTGAGCTCGCAGACTTGCCCGCCCGCCCGCCTGCCGTCCATGGGGAGCCTGTCCCTTCGCAGCTCACCGTCTCCTCTCTAATTTATGAGCTGGGAAGGAGGAGAAAATGAAACGGTGGAAGACAATGGCCGAGATAGCAGGGCCCACCCCGCCCGGAGTGCAGTGGCTGACGCCTCGCCCCTGGCCCTGTTTCCTGGGCAGTTGGTACACTGCACTGCTGCGTCTGAAGTAAGAAAAGCAGAACCCCCATACCAGTCTATAAAAGCTGTGTCTGGCGCTGGGCATGCAGGGGCAGCTAGAGACTGTTGGCAGAGGGGTGGGGGTGGTGGGAGGACAAGAGGAGGGAGGTTTGAGCCACAGTTGAATCTGCCTGCTGGGGCCTCATCCAGGCCACCACTGCCCCCCCCCCGCGCTGCCCCCCCCCCACCTCCGCTTCCCGGGGCTTCTCCCAGCCACGGGGGAGGGGAACGGGCCCAAGGCAGCTGCAGCGCCGTGTTAGTAAACACTTTCCTGGGTTCCCATTTTCGTCACCCCCCACCCTTCTCCACTCCCTGTGCCCCGTTACACGCCCCCCCCCAAGCAACCCCTTTTCTGTGGCTGCACAATGAGCTCATTGTCCTGGGTGTGATTTGAATAAGGGATCGGCAGGCCTGTTCCCAGCATTGTCCGAGGGGCTGGGAAAAACCCCAGCGCAGGCAGGAGGACCAGACCAGACAGAGACAGATGCCTAAATTAGCAACAAAGCTTTGTGCGCCTCCCGGACAAGGGCTGGCCTTGTCTGCGTGGACTCGAGGGTGTGGAGCTGGCCGGCTGCTCGCACGTCCCCCCATGTTAATTAGTTTTGCATGCATGTCTGAGAAGGTGCCAGGGGAGACGCGCGTTTGCCTTTCCCTGGGAGGGGGCTGTGCTTGTGGCGGTGGAGCCCGCCGGGCAGGGCCTACCTGGGGAGCCGGGCTCTGAGCCTGGGTGGGGATCTCAGCTCTGCCATCCTGTTTTCTGTCACTGCCCCATGGGGGGCTTGGCTTTCCTCCCCAGGCCCTCTCTGCTGCTACCACGCCACATCTCAGAGTTGGTTAGCTCTGACTACAGGGGACTCACTGGCTTCCACCCAGGCCCAGGCCCAGGCCACTGCCTGTCCATCTGGCAGTCTGTCTCTCTCAACACAGGGCCCCCCGGGAGCAGAAGCGGCCAGTCTGGGCTCTCCCCTGTCCCTGAACCAGATGGCCAGTCTGCTTATCGCATTACGGCCTCCCCCGGCCCCAGACCCCTGCCACCCACAGTTGGGCCAGGATCTTGTTTGGGATGGAGAAGCCCCCTCATAGGCCCTTCCACAGGCCTGCCCCATTCGGGAAAAGGGTCTGGCAGACAGGACACGGAGCGCGTCCTTGCCGCTGACCGCATCTCCCCAACCCCGAACCTCGGTTTCTCCTCGATGACATGAGTGCCTTGAACTGCGGGAAATCTGTCAGTTCCTTCCAGCTCAGCCAGTCCGATGGCGAGGACATGGCAGACCTGGGTCGGTTTAGGACCCACTGACTGAGCAGTGGCAGGAATAGGAATAGGACCAGTGCATTCGGGGACACATAGTATCGTAGGAAGGATGTCTTCTCTGTGGGCACTGGAGTGAGCCCCGTTTTTTGGAGAGGGAGGAGGTTCATGGGCTGGCAGGCGGAGCCTTCCTTCCCAGGCACTCCCGGAAGCCCCGTGTTGTCCCAGCCCCTCTCCCCACCCCTGCCCTGCGGTGACAGGGAGCCAGGCCCTGGCCCAGCAGAAGGGACCTTGGCAGTTGCAGCAGAGGAGAAGCTGGAGTGAGAGAGCAGCTGCGGGCCAGTCCCCTGGTCCCCTCTGTAGCCAGGGCCAAGAAGGGGCCTCCAAACAACTCTCTGGGCCACACCTGCAGAGTTTTCAGCCGTGCACAGCCCCTCACAGCAACCCCAGGGGGTGGGGGGCGTGAGGGGCACGGGGCACGGGGCATGGCCCCTCTTCTTCAGGCCCAGGGGTCTCAGGATTCAGAAGCCGCGGTCGGGGGACTGGCCCCCAGGCCCTTCCCTGGACTGCCCCACTCAGCCTGCTGGCCCAGACCAGTCTTCACAGCTTCTGGGGAACTCAGAGTCCAAGCCGGGGGCGCTCACTGTCCAAAAGCCCTGTGCCGACCCTCTCGTCCCTTCCCATTGGGCCTCTCTCCTGGATGGGTCCGTCCCGTGTGTTTATCATGGAGCGGGTGGCTCCGCGTGGCCGGAGCCACGTTCACGTGCTGTTTATGTCCCAGATGAGTTGGGACGCCTTTGCTCAGGAAACCCGGGGGCCTTGGGTCAGCTTCAAATGTCCCGATTCCTTCTCCTGTCCCTTTCTTGTCGGGTCCCTGTCTCTGGGGCTGAGGGACCCACAGGGACCTCTGGGATCACCACCGGGGTGCCCAGAGCACCCTCGCCTGGTCCCTGGGCCTTCCCTCAGTGCTCACCTGCCTCCCCCCTACAGCACCCAGCACCCTCGCTCCTTCCATGGGTCTGCCTCTCCCCTGCTCCCTCTCCACCACCCACTGCTGTGTCTGGGGGCCTGACCCCTGTCTCTGTCTCTGTCCCTGTCCCTGTCCCCAGGCTGTGCCTCACTCCAGCCCTGTATCTGGAGGGGCGTCCGGAGTTCCGTGAGGAAAAGAGTCTGAAGTTGGAGCTCAGGGCAGGGACAGAGAGCAGGGGCCACAGCAGGGGTGAGGGGGGCAGCTGCCCACTGCTCTCCCTGTCCCTCCCCATGCCTCCCTTCAGGGCTTTAGCTGCCTCAGCTGTGGCCCTGAGCTCCTTAATCTGTGATCCTCGAGGTGCTGGGGGGTGGGCTGGCGGAGGCTTTAGGAGGTGACAGGGGATCTGGGGAGTCGCACTTCACTGACAGAGCGTCACGCAAAGCCAGGGCATCACATTCCCAGCGTGCTCCCGTCCTGAGGCTGGACCCTGCTCGGTCGGCTTGGGTGGTGCCCGGCCCTGCCGGCAGCCGGTGTCATCACCGGCTCTTTGTTCCTTGGGAGGAAAGCACCCCCGAGACTGTGGGTCCGCAGCCCCTTCTGTGTGGCCGACATCTCATTGTTTGGTAGCTGCTCACAGCCTCACCCCGACCCTCACTCCTTGGGCTCCCTGTCCCCGTGAGAAGAACTCGGCATACGTGGCAGGTAGTTCTTCCCCCGCAGCCAGGAAAACGCTGGCTGGGGTGGGGATTTGTTCTAGAACTCAGCAGGTGTGCTGGGAACTTGCCTCCCCTGTTCCGTTGGGGGAGCCCAGGGAGCTGGGAGGCTGAGGCGCCATGCTGAGCGCAAACCCTGGAGTTCTGAGGTTCCCGGCCTAACAGCCTGGCGGTGGCCGGGCTGGGACCTCGGCTGGAGAGGAGGGACGTAGCGGGGTGCTGCGGACAGAGGCCCTGTCGGAGCTCTGCCACCGGCATCCCTGCACAGTAGCCCTGGCTGTCGTGGAGCTTCTGGGCCTGCCTCTGTGGACGGGAGGAATAGCCCATCCCCTCGGAACTGCTGTGGGGAGTTGAGCTCGTGGGAAGCACTAGACCGGGTCAATTTTCCTGCCCCTGCCCCTTAGGTCCAGGCAGGTATGAAGGGGTTGAGCTTCCCCGGGTCAGGTCGTACAGCTGTGACTTGGGGGAGGACAGCAGCGATGTGCAGCCTGCTCACCCCTGGGCACCGGCCACACAGAATGGCAGCTGGCGAAAACCATCAGCCCGGGGAGGAGGGCACAGCTGGGCTGAAATTGCGTTCATTTGTCTTTGTGTCTTTCTGCCCCATCGCCGGTCTGTTCATCAGCGAGCACACAGACCTCTCCCGAGGGCGGTTCCTGATGGGGCCCACAGGATGCGGGACCCCCGGATTTCCTCTGCGTTCTGAGCAGGTCAGGTCTGCCTGGGGGCCGGGGCACCCATCTGGCAGGGGACCCAGTCGCCATGAGCAGAGGAGCAGAGCCCCTTCCCAGCTTCTGGCCCCGGCCTGGCTGCAGCCCTCTGCACGCTCGGCTCCTTCTGAGACTGGTTTCTGTCGGGGCTCTCTCCCTCCGCAGGTCCCGGGAAGCTGCCCCTCCTTCCTGTCCCCTCTTCTCAAAAGCATTGCTGTGGGTGGGGGTTGGGGCCCTGTCCCCCTTCCGACCCGCTCCTCGTCACCCAGGGCGGGTGGCGGTGCCTGCACCTGGGCTGTGGAGTGTGGCGTGTGGTGCTGGGGGCGCCGAGCACCGGGGCCTGTTGCCCTGGAAGGCTTTGGCCCGCAGGCCGCACCTGCTCCCAGCACCGGGCTCCCAGACCAGCCCTCCACATGCGGTGCGCTTGGCCCACGGTGGCTTCTTGTAGCTGGCCCTCCTCTTCGCCCTGTTGGGGGAAATCCCTGCCTCTGAGGGCCCACAGTGGCCTGGTAAAGTGAGAGGGCCTCAGGGAGACACAGCCCCGCCTCACCGGGAGTCAGAGACTGGGACTCCGGCTTGCTTCCTGATGAGTGGTCCTGGGCAAAGCCCCCTCCCTCCCTCCGTCCTGGGACCTTGGATAGGGTGGCTGGCATCTAGGGTCCCTTGGAGCGCTGACATTTTATAATCTGGAAGTTCTTCCTGCTGTTTTCTTCCCCTCTGTCACCTGCCAGTAACCCCAGCCCCTGGCTCGCAGGAAATCCAGCCAGGTCTGCCCCTTCAAGCTGCCCTGGGAGGCAGGGAGGCAACTTCCACCAGAGGCTGCAGACATGAGAGCACCACTCCTTGCTGAGCTGCCAGGTGTCATGAGGCTGGGACGTGACCTGCCCAGAGAGCACAGCCCTTAGCTGAGTCTGCTCCCGGCCTCCGGTCTGTAGCGGGCTCTGGTGCTCCCATTCACCTGGCTCAGGTGTGCCCTGGACGTTCCGTTTGCCACCAGGCGGCCCCCAGGGTGCATTCGCCGTGTTCTCCTGGGATATGCCCGGTCCCCTCCGCCATCCCTACCCCAGATGAGGGCCTTTGGACTCAAGCCCCCGGCCCCGAGAAGCAATCCTCAGGAGGAAATGCTGCTTCTCGGTGCCCGGCCACTCTCCCTGCACCCGGCCGGCGCTCTGCCTCCAGCTGACACAGGTGCAGGCCGTGGATTCCAGGCGATGCCGGCCCAGGGCTTCGCGTGACCACTGTGACCTCAGGCCGGCCCTTAACCTCTCTGAGCCTGTGTCCCTGCTTCTAAAATGAGGATGATCACACCTGTCTCATGAACTTGCAGCATAGAGGCACAGAAGTAACGCAGGTAAAATAACCTGGAACTCGGTGGTCACCGACTCTTACCTCCCAGTGCCAGCTGCACCCGGAGGCTCCCAAGGCCCCAGCCCTGCCCTGCCGCCCACCTTCTGCCTGCTCTGCTGCTGGGCAGGTTCCAGGTTCCACGTTCCAGGTTTGGGTTGACCCCGGCCAGCCCCACCCCCCAGCTCACTGCTCTCCTGCCCCAGGGAGCAGAACCGCCTACTTTCAGCCCTAATAATACCTGAACGAGATTTATAGGACACCTTCCTCCCCGGGGGAGCAGAGCTCCCTCTCACACAGCATCTCTCTTTAGCTCGTCCTGCAGAGTGTGATGGGACAGCCTCTTTTCCAAGGTCACAGGCTTGGAGCACAGAGCCCTGCCAGCCACCCCAGGACACCCCAGCACCTCAGGAGGGGAAAGCCAGACGGGGAGGGAAGGTGCGGGACGCGCTGTCCTGGGGTCCCCCAGCCTTGGGGCCTCGCAGCCAGGGGCCAGCAAGGAGGTGGTGTGCCTGGGCAGAGGGCAGAGGAAGCTGGCAGGGCACCCAGGGAAACGTGCCCTGACCCACCCCCATGGGGGCCTCTGCCTTTGGCCACCGTTCCTCCCCGTGTCCCTCCCACACCTATCCCAGTCCAAGGTGCTCTGACCAGGCCTCAGGAACGAAAGCTCTTCACCATCCTCCATTTCCTCCCCCGCAGCTGGTGGCACCACTCCCCGGGGTCACCAAAGCCAGTGGCTCCAGCCTTGGAGAAGTTCAGGATGCCCTCTCCTCGGCTGTCCTCCCCATGGTGCTCCTCTTCCTCCCTCCTCCTGCTCACGGCGCCTGGGCCTGGACCCGGGAGTCAGGCCGCGCTGTTGCCAGGGGAGCCGGGGGGCAGGTCTGAGCTATGCAGGGGAAAGGCCCGGCCTGTCAAAGCGTCTGAGACGGACCGCCGCGGTCCCGTGCAGCTGGGCTCAGACGTGTCTCGGCCCTTGTTCTGTGCCTGAGAATGCTGAAGCCCAGTGAGGTTCAAGGGCAAACACACTATTCATTAGTCAGGGGGTCTTGACGTCCCCACTCACCCAGGGATGGGTTCCCCCCTCCTCCTCCTCTCTCTCTTGTGACACACTCCTAGGTTCCTCTGGTGAGGACTGGACACCCTCCTCCTCTGGCCCAACCCCCTCTCCCGAGGCCCCTGAATAAACTCCCCCCAAGGAGACCAGGCAGGGCAGAGACAATGGCTGCAGGAAACCATTCAGGCGGGACGCCCTCCACTCCCAGTGCCCCTCTGACTCAGGGCGCCCTGGGCCCACAGCCCCCGAGGGCCTGGGTGGAGGAAGCCGCTGGGGGCCGCTCTGGTGCCTGTCTCCACCGTCCTGTGTCCCTTTGAAGACACTCAAACGCTGTCGGTAGGAGAGCGTGACCTGGGCAGCGTTTTCCGGAACGTGGCAATACCGAGGTGTCAAATGCGCGGGCGCCGGGCAGCGCAGCGCACTGCCGAGGCGTTTGCTCTGCGGTCATAGATGCGGAAGTTCCCAAAGATGGACGCGCGAGCATCCGCGTCTCGGCGTTCCGCTTTCCGAACGGGAGGAAACGCACGCGGGCCTGCGGCCCATTCAGACCCGGGAGCGCTATGCGCCGGTGCAAAGGGGCACGGCAGCTCTCCCTCTAAGCTGTAGCGGAGGGTGGGCCAGTGTATGCTGTTGGGTGGATGGAATAAACCGCAGAACAGGCAGGAGAGTACCATCCTACTTGCGTGGGTTTAAAAGTCCGTCTGAGGTAGACTGGCATCGAAGAGGTTCCGGAAATGCATGCGGGGAGGCTCTGGGGGTGCAGAGGTACTGTTCTGTTTCTTCCCAGGCTCGTGGAGTACGTCTACAGAAAAATTTGGCCCTGGCTGGTGTGGTTCAGTGGAGTCCCCGGTTCAATTCCCAGTCAGGGCACATGCCTGGGTTTCGGGCTGGGTCCCCATTCGGGGCATGTGAGAGAGGCAACCGATTGATGTATCTCTGACACATTGATGTTTGTTTCCCTCTCTTTCCCCTTCCTTTTCCTCTGTCTAAAAGTAAATAAATGAAATCTTTAAAAACAAAAATTTAAAGAGACTTGGCAGAAGGAGACTTGACTTGGGGTGGTGGGCACACAAATGCAACATACAGATGATGTGTTACAGAACTGTACCCCTGAAACCTGTATCATGTTATTAACCAATGTCGTCCTAATAAGCTCAATTAAAGCGTTTTTTAAAAATTGTAAAGAAAAATTTTGCTCTGGCTGGTGTAGCTCAGTGGACTGAGCACTGGCCTGCGAAACAAAGGGTCGCAGGTTCGATTCCCAGTCAGGGCACATGCCTACCCAGGCCAGGTCCCCAGTGGTGGGTGCGCAAGAGGCAACCACACATCGTTGTTTCTCTCCCTCTCTTTTTCCCTCCCTTCCCCTCTTTCTAAAAATAAATTTTAAAAATCTTAAAAACAGCCCTGGCTGGTGTAGCTCAGTGGATTGAGCGCGGGCTGGGAACCAGAGGGTCCCAGTTCGATTCCCAGTCGGGGCACATGCCTGGGTTGCGGGCCAGGTTCCCAGTGAGGACCATATGAGAGGCAACCACACATTGATTGCTCTTTCTCCCTCCTTTCTCCTCTCTCTGAAAATAAATAAAATCTTTAAAAAAATCTTAAAAACAAAATCGTAAGGAAAAATTTAAAGAGTCTGTTTAATATAACAGAGTTGACACCCACAAGCCACCTTGGGGTCAGGGCGCTGAGAGGACAGAGGGGAGGCTGCGGGAGACAATGGCCCGGACACTCTGCCACCGGCCCCATTCTGCCTGACGGTCACACCTCAGCACCGTGGTGGCTACTGTTAATTTTTAAACGCCCTCAGAGTGCCAGGTTTTGTGTGTCTGGGCCTGTGTGGGTGGGTGTCAGCCCTCCAGTCTCTCTGGTCCAGAAGAGTATCTGTTGTCTGAGCCCCTCTGCAGGGAGGGGCTGGGAGGGCCTCCCTGTTCCACTGGGAGCAGGTGCCAAGAAGTTGAGCTCTGCCTACAGGAGCCCCTGTTTTGGGGGGCCCCTTGCCCCACTCTGGTTGCACATTGGTTGGTTGTCCCGTGGGCTGGGTGGGCGGGGAGGTGCCCCCATGCTCCACAGCCCAGCAGAGGTGTCAGTGTGCTGGGGGCCCCTGGGCCTTGGGCAGGGGAGGCCCTGTTTGCATCAGTGGCGTGTCCTGAGAGAGAGACGTCATCAGACAGCACCGTGCCACTGAGGCTGACCGCCTGCCCTGCTTGCCTCACCCCTGAGTAGTGAGGGGTGGGAGGCCAGACCGCAGCCCAGGACTCTCCCTTGGGCCCCAATGGCCTGGGAGGGGTGGGGGAAGGGTGCGCTGTCCACCTGGACTCAGGAGTCACATGGAGGGGCCTGGGAAATCTGAGGGGGCTCGTGGTGCCGGGGTGGGAGCCACTGTGGTCACCCCACATCAGCTGCAGGGCTTACAGAGAGGGGCAGGAACAGCACGGAGAACAACCGCATGCAGAGGGCCGCTTTGTGACTTCATGGGCAGTGGGTGCCGTCGCTGCACCCATTTTACAGATGAGGAAATTGAGGCCCAGAAATACTACATTACGGGCCCCCGGTCACATAGCTGGTAAGTGGCAGAACTGAGGTTCAAAACCCAGCCTCTTTAAGGTCTGCACTCCAAACCCCAAAGAGATCCTGTGTGGCTCTGGCCCCTAAAGGCGGTCCCCTCCTCACCAACCCCACACATGGAGGTATTAACCCCTTCTTCACAAGGCCCCCCAAACAGCCCCTTGCCTGGGTCCTCCCTCAAGGCACCTAATGCCACCTTCGCTGGCAGTGTGCCCAGCTGGACTGGGCCGTGGAGGGGGAAGAGCCTCTTACTCATTGGGGCCTCTGGTTAGTATTGTCTGGCCTCCAGGGTCGTCCAGAGGCAGTAGGGTGGTCCAGATAGGCTTCCTGGGGTGGTGGCCTGGAGACAGGCATGCAGCCCAGCTGGTCAAGACAAGGCTGAGTGAACCCTGGAGAGCCGGGCTGAGCCCTGGGGAAGGCCCAGGCCTCTGCCTGGTGGGAGGTGGAGTGAGCGTGTCTGAGGGTCCATCAGGTGCTGCAGCCTCCCATCCCCTGGCTGCTGGTGGTCGGCGTCCCCACAGACTCCGCTCCTCCCTTGGGGCCCCTGGCCCGAAGGGGACTGGCAAGAAGATGAGGACACTCCTGCTCCAGTGCTCCCAGAGGCTGGCCCGAAGGGTGGGGGCTCAGGGCAAGCAGAGACCTCACCCCACTGGGACTCCTCCAAGGCCAGTGGGTGCCCTCCCCCAGTGGCGGTCCTGAGCGAGGGCCAGGGCAGGTTCTGGGGGAGAGAGGCTTCTTCCAGTCCTGGGAACCACCCGCCCTGCCTCTTTCTCCCCAGCCCACGACAAATAAAATGTCTTTGCAAAGCCATCCATGTCTCTCGTCAGTCCTCCTGGGAAGACACGGGTGAAGGAGGTGGGACTCGGCAGTCGGCAAAGGCAATTCACGGCGAGTCGATGTGGTGAGGCCCCTGGCCTGGATCGGAAGGGTAGAGGAAGCCGCCCGCCAAGGCCTCAGAACGTCTGTCTCCCTGACCGGGGCTCGGGTCCTTTGGGTGAGAGGATGAAGGTCACTGGCTGGCCCAACGGCTGCCTCCAGCCTTGCGGGTGGCAGTCCCAGGTATGCTGCCCTCCGGAGAGGGGCCCTGGGCTGTGAGGCAGCCCCCAAACCCCTCCTCCACTTCCACCGAATCCTCACAGTGACCTCATAAACCCGAGTGCCATTGCACAGACTAGGAGCCGGGGGCTCAGAGAGGCCGAGACGTATGCAAAGCCACACAGCTGGGAAGCCATGGAGCTGGCGGCCGGCTCTCACCCGTGTGACCGGAGCAGGGTGCAGGATGTCCTAAATCTCCTGAAAGCCCCAACACGTGTTTTCATTATGTGCAAAATCACAGCGTTGGTTCTCACGAGGCCTTTGGACCCCAGATTAATAGTCCACACTTTCTGGTGCCAGGCACTGTTCTAAGCGCTTGCTCGTGTCCTAAACCACGGTGACATCCGTATGCGTAACCGGGCACTAGTCCTATTTAACAAAAGGACGGAGTAGGCCCGCGGGAGTGAGGGGGTGTCCAGACGCCAAGCCCTGACCACTGCCCATCTGCCTCCCCGCTCGCCTCTCCCTGCCCGTGATCTCCGTGGAAGGTCTTTCGCAGGGAGAAAGACCCATCGGGGCGGCGCGGCGGGGTTTGCACCACCGGTCGGCAGGCGGCGCTGTCCGGGGCGCCCGGCTCCCTCCGTGGGCCGCGCTCCTCCTGGCAGCGGGCTTGGGCCCCAGGACCCCGGAGGGAGAGAGAGGACAGAGGGGCACAAAGAGCTTTTTATTTAAATTTGTTTAGAGTTTCGCGAATTTGCATGAAAAATGTGTGAGAAAAGCCAGCGCCGGTGACCTCATCGGCACCTGCCATTAATGTTCAATTAGCGGCTCAATAGCGGCCGCCGACGCGACGTGAAGAGAATCCCGCCGGCCCCGCGCAGCCCGGGCCCAGTGTGGGGTGGGGGCTGGGGACACAGACCCAACGGCCTGGTCCGCTCCCCGACTCTTCAAGGGGCCGCGGGGACCACAGAACCCTGGAGCCCAAGGCAGTCTGGGGGCGCACCGGGGGCCCCTGAGGATGCCCGGCCCCCTTCCCGCGCAGAGGTCGCCCGCGCTGGACGGTGCGCCCTGTCGTAGCGCAGAGGGGTTCCCTCGCCACTGTCGGGACAAAGTGTCAAGTACAAGTTCAAGTTCAGGGCCAGGCCCGGGGGGCGCCGGGCCTTCCCGGGCCTCCTTTGTTCTTCAAGACATTCGCTCCCGAGTCCCCTCCAGGCGGGGCCCGGCAGACGCCCCCGCCCCACCGCGCCCCGCAGGAGACGCCTCCTCCCGCCCGCGCGGCGCCTGTCCCCTGGTCCCGGCGCCCCTCTCGGGGCCACCGAAGGGTCTGAGGGCTCGGGTGGAGGTCGGCGCGATCCGAGCCCGTGGGAGCCTCCCCGGCCCCGCAGTGCCAGCAGCAAACCGAGCTTGGTCGGACGGACGCTCGCACTGAGGTAAGAACCCGGGGCCGGTCCGCCCGCTCCGCGGTGCCCCGCCCCCCGCGCCGCTCCGCGCGACCCGGGGAGCCGGGCGGAGGGCGGTGGGCCGCGCCCTGGCGGGAGACCGGGCAGCCGCGCCGGGCCTGCGGGGGGCGCGCTGCTGCTCCGGGCCTGGGGAGGGGCGCCCAGCTCCCCCGGCTCTCGGCGCGGAGCCTCCGGGTCTCCACTTCTCCGTTGTTAGTTGTGGCTCTTCCTCCCCGCCTCTCAGGAGCTGGCTGGAGGGGCCCGAGGCAGGCACCTAGCCCTCGGGCGCGGAGGAGAGGGGGCGGCGCGTGTGCGGCTCGGCCGAGGAGCCCGAGCTGTGGGCGTCCCTCCCGCGCCGCCACCCGCAGCACCTCAGCGAAGGTCCTGGGACGCACAGTGGCAGCCGAGGGGGCGCGGGGCGCGCCGTGATTTAATGGCGGGACTGGGGCCTTCAGGGGTCCTTGTTTGTGCGCTTAGGACCTCTTGCTGTTCCTGCGCGACCGGTTCCTGGATTCTGTGGGGGGCGGGGGGCAGGTGGTGGCTTGTCCCTCCCCCAGCCAGGACACCGCCAGGCCGAACCGGGCCCAGCGGGCTTCTGAGGGGCCCCGACCTCGGCCCCCATTCCCGCCTGTCACTCAGGTCGTCCGTGTGCTGTTGCTTTCCGCACAGTCCCAACATCCACCATATCTGGTTCTTACAGTCACAGCAAGTCAGAAGTAGCCGTTGTAAAGGGGGGAGACAGCCTTCTCCCCCTGAAGCCACATTGCGCCCCTTCCGTGTCCTTTCCCCTCATCTTTTCTGTGGAGTCCCCAGATTTCTCATTCCTGGGATTTTCACGCGTGATGAAGTTTCTGCCTTAAGGAGTCCGCTCCTTCCCATCTCCATTGGTTCAAACTTTAGCAAGTGCCTTCTCTTCCAGGAAGTCCGCCCAGATTCCACCCACATCTCTCCGTCTCATAACACTTTCAGCTGCACTGGCAAATGCTCAGTAGACAATAAATGAAATACGTTCTGGATGACTTAATTTTAAAAAATCAAACACATAAATTTTAAAAACATTGAGAATTGAGGTCGTCTTCCCCCCACCCCACCCCACCCCCGCAAACATTGGCTCCAACTGAGCTAGTATCTCCCAGGGATGTTTCAGTCTATTTACAAGGTCTCATTCACAAGCCAGACCCAGCAGGAAAAAGGCTGATTCCATTTACTCTGTTTAAAAAAAAAAAAAGAGGAGGAAAAGCCTTCACATCGCTTTAAAATTTTAAAAAGAAATGGCAGAAGGGAGTCCCCCAGCCTCACTAAGGCTCCTTCACCATGGGACTGGGTCCTGCGAGGGCCTGGAGGGGCTGAGCTTTCCGGTGCCGCCTCAGGCCGTGGGCCCTCCCGCAAGGCCTCCTCGGGGCCACGGGGGAAGGTGACTAAAAATGGAGACGGTGACCTACCTACCGCACGCCTCCCTGCTGCAGATGATTCATCACTGACACGCGGGTGTCAGAGGAGCCTGGGAAGATGTTTACACCTTTTTAAAACGGGAAACCAAAATGCTTTTATTTTTATTTTTTTTCCTGCACAACCATCTGCAAAGGATGCTCCCTCCCTCCCCTAGTGGGAAGATTCTCCCTGGCTCATTGCGAGACCCCGGACGACCCGCTATTTTTCATCCCAACAAGCCAAGGTTCCCAACTCCTAGATGAGTAGAACGAGGATATTGAAGGCAGCAAAGGGCGGCGTAAATGCGACTCCGTAATAGAGAAAAAAACTATGGATGTATAGTAACTCACTTAGTCCTCCTAACCCAAGGAGACGGAGCTGGTCACGAGCCCTCTTTTACAGAAGGGGAAGTGAGCGTGAGGTCTTAACTCAAGCACCTTCAGTGTCAGCTAGAAGGAGGTTCAGGCGGGCTTTGAACTTAGGCGAGGCGGTTTAGACTCCCCGTGCTTGCTGAGACTAGGAGCATCATAGCTCTGCCCCAAGCTCACACCGACTCTCTGGCTTCCCTTACCGCCCAGAGGCAGAAGGAGGCAGAGGGTGGGGGGTGTAGCGCCTTCGGAGTCTGTGTTTTCTCGTCCACGACACCAATCCCACGCCATCTGCCAAACCTCCGTGGCCCCGTCTGTTACATGGGCTTGTCCACCTAGCTCCTGGGCTTGTGGAGAAGATAAAATAAGATCTGGTGCTTGGCCCAGTGCCTGAGACATTGTAGGTGGATCCCTGAGTGAAAGCCACGATGAGTATTTTAACAGTAACCGCCGTTAACGACCATGTGACTGTCCCTTTGCATTTTCAAAAGAAGGAACACCCCTCCCCCTCCGAAAACAAAAAAAACGGCCACAGTTGGTGTCCATGTTCTTTAACCATGCATCTGGGGAGGGGCCCCGATTGCGGAAGAACAGCAGCTCCATTCTCTAGGCAGATCACCCAAACCCCCCAGGACAGAACCTGAACCCCCAAAGTCTTCAAAGGCCGTGAATTAAATACAGGCTCTTGAAATTGAGTCCATCCTGGAGTCTAACCACTTAGGGGTGTATGTTCAGAGGAATTGGGGATTGGAAGGAGGACCCTGCAGATAATTGAGAGATTTAAGAGACTGGACAGAAGACTGTGCAAGAAAGAAATCAGAGATGTGTGTCTGTGTGTGTTTTTTCCCTTAGCTGTAAAATCTGACCATCACCTCTTGGTGAGAAAAATAAAGACCAGACCCTGCTGCAGAAGCCGATCTGGTGAGTGGACACGTCTCTCTCCTTTCACAGAGTTCATGGTTGTTTACTGAGCGCTTGGTGTTCTGGGCCTGGCATTGTGTTTTAGGCCAGGGGAAGACAGTAGAGAACAGAACGGAAAACCCCTGCTCTGGGGGAGCTGACATTTGAGTGTGTGACATTTGTGTGGAGAGAGAAAGAAAAAAAAAAGTTAATAGTTCTATGCCCTGGAGCCCTCCCTGCCTCTGAGCAGGGTCCCTCCTGGGGGACGAGTCCCCCGGGTCTCCCATCCCTTCGGCCAAGGGCGTGAGTTCTCACACAGCTGACTCTGCCTATGGGCGGAACGGAGGACAGAGAAACAGAGAGAGAGACAGACTCAACTTGTTTCCACGCTAGAAAATAAGGAGAGGACTGAGGCCAAGAGATTCCTCAAGGCAAGGTGCCCATCCAGCAGGCACTACGCAGGCGTTTTGCCCTCCTCGTCCCGTTCCTGGGGTGCGGCAACCCAGGGAAGGACGAATCCAATCCTGCCGGCGGTGCAGGGGCAGAATCGGTGACCATCGGTGGAGGGAACCAAGAGGACCAGGAAGGGGTGAGGTTGCACCCAGGGCTCTGGGCAGCTCCTAGGGACAGCTAGCCTGTGCTGTGCATGCTGCTTCCGAGTACTGTGCCTGTGTTAGCTCCGTTGGTCCTCCCCAGGGCCCTGTGAAGGAGGGAGCCCTGTTATTCATCTCTGTTTCAGAGACAATGACCTCGAGGCACAGAGAGACTGAGTGAAGTGGCCCAAGGCCACGTAGCTAGCAAATGGCAGATCTGGGTCAGATGTGAATCTAGGCAGCCTGGCCCCAGGGTCTGTGCTCACAGCTCCACCCTCGAACGGCTCATCACAGGGTGTTTCTGAAAGAAGTGTGCACTTTTCTAGGGGTGAACCCCAGTGCCCCCCCAGAGTCCCCCAAGTGTCCTTGGAAGCCAGCAGGAGTTTCCTTGCACTGCCCTCCCTCACACCCCTCGGGGGCCCTGGTTGGAGAGGTGAGATGCCTCTCTTGCGAAGAAAGGACTGAGGTTTGAAGAGTCTCCAGTAAAGGAAACAGCTTTCCTGGAGATGACAGGGAGGGGTGGGCTTCCTCGGGGCTCCCCCACAGGGCGGCCCTCAGAGGGCTGTCTCTGTGCTGTGCTCAGAGGGACTCACAGCAGGTGGGGCAGGTGGGGCAGCCCACACCAGGCCTCCCCGAGGATGAGGAGGGTGCCAAGGGAGTGAGACAGATATTCCTAGCTCTCCCAGAAGGTTGAGATTCCATCACCAAACCCCAGGAACACGGGCGGGTGGGACATACCAGCTGGAGGCACAGAACCCAGAGAGATTGCTGCTGGAACTCACTGCAAAATCGGATGAGGCTGCGGATGGGTGGGAGGGTGCTGCCCCACCTGGGGGGCCTGAGGTGGGAATCAGGGGCACCCCAGCTGGCTGCAGCTTGTGGGGAGGGGGCCTCACAGCCAAACTCACTGGACTGCCTGAGGGAGATGCACAAATGAGAAGCCGGGATGCCCACGCCGTGGCCCAAAACGCATTTGCCCAAATGGGTTCCTCAGAAAAGTATAGCTTCTTTTTTAGCTGGGGAAGCCCACCTGAGGACCCCAGAGGCAAAGATCACACCCGGGCTCACCTGCTTCCCCAGGAATCCTATTCCTAATATTTCTATGATTTAATCTGAATTTTTGATGCCAAGAAGATCCGTCATGGGCATTGGAATCGATGGTCCTCCTCCTGACCTCCCCTGCATTTTCTGGGCGTGCTTTAAAGGTCTGGGAATCAAACATTTAAAGACTGCTTTTTGATGCGTCGTCTTGAGTTTCCCCAACCCCACCCGGTCCGAAGTTTCTTTCACTTCCTGCCTCAATGTGGGGCTGCAGGCGAGGTGACCAGCCCTCTCGCGGGCAGGTAGGGACCCGGTGAGTTCCATTCCGGGCGCACCACGTGGTCCGCCTCCAGGCGCCAGCCCAGACTTTGTGCCTTCAGGGTGTGGGGAGTGTCGAGGCCCTGTCCCGTGGTCTTCCGCAGTCTGGTGACAGCTGCCCAGGCCGTCCTGTCACACCGTGAGGCTGTGTGCGCTGCTGTTTGCTGGGCGCGCGTGGGAGAGGATGGCCTCTGGCACCTGGGGGCCCTTGGGGGCTAGCCGTGTGGTTCTGCCGTCACTCCGTGTCCTCCTGGAGCCCGGGACTCAGACTGTGTATAACCAGAAGGCACGCTGCACCCTTGAACCGAGCCCTGACTCAGGTCCTGGCAGAGGGCGCTAGGGGTGACTAGCTTCTCTGGTGATCCCTTTAAATGTATCACTGCCACCCACCCGTCTGGCCCCCGGCCTCACCTGGCTGCTGGCTGGTGGCGCAGCGGGGCGTCAGCATTGGGCTGCCCTCCCGGGTACTGCTTTGGGTTTGCACTCACATCCCAGAGTCGGGATTATTATATCCGCAATGTATTCTAACGCCAAGGTTCCAGGAAAATCTGTGAGCGCGAATAGCTCCAACCTCCTGGTCAGTCCGCATGGAGCACGAAAGCGGTTGGGTTTCCCTGGTGGAAATGGAGAGAACCGCGGCATGGCGGGTCAGGGTAGGTCCCTGCCCGTGGTTCACCGTCATTCTCAAAGAATTCTCTCCCCAAAGGCAGTCCTACGTGTTTGAAGCAAGCACGGGTTTCTCCTCTGATGCTGTGGATTGAAGTTGTCTTGGCCTGTTTTTTTGAAACGATTGAAAAAGCAAGAGACAACCTGCTCAGGCCCCCAGAATGAGGCCCAGAGTGTCCACGCTCGCCCAAAGGTTCCCGGGCTGGGTCCCCAGGACACCCTCCGCTGCTCCACGTCCCTAGGTGCAGAGAACCCTGCACCGCGTCCCCTCAGGCCTCCCCCTCCCAGCGCCCTCCACCCTGCCCCCGCCCCATCCCCAGCTGGCGAGCTGCTCTGCTCTCTCCGCTGCAGCTCTTCCCCCGTGCCCAGCCAAGGCCCCCATCGATCGATAATCGTGGGCAAGAGCTGGGGGGGTCCCTAGGGATTCTGGAGCCACTCTGAAGGCGAGATCGGGTCTGTCCCACGACCTTGGCCCCAGGAAGCTGTGGAAAGCGACAGACCCCAATTTTCTCCCCTTGGAGTTGAAACAAAACCTGAAAGCCCGAGGTTACCCGCACTGCCAGAGGTGGCGCCTGGGCGGCGGGGGCAGCCGCGAGCCCCGTGCCCGCGCGGTTCCCAGGCTCGGGTTCTGTTTCTGTGTCTCTCCTAGTTGAGTTCGCTACCCAGCCGGAGACTTCATACCCAAGCCCACAGGCGGCTTTTACGCAAACGCGTAGCCGGGTCTCACGCTGAGTCCTGGGCACCCGCCAGCCGGAGAGTTGCCCGGCTGGACTCCGAGAGGAGGAACGAAGGGGGATTCTCGGTCATGAGAGGGGAGGTTTTCCCCGGACGCCCCTCAGGGAAGTGGCCTTGGCTTCGGAGGAGGAACAAAAGGCCAAAGTGCCTGGGAGTCGCGCGCCCTCCGCCGGGCACAGCCGCGCTCACGCCCCTCCCCACCGCGCTGCCTCCGCGGGCTTTGTGCGCTCCGACTGCGCGCCGGGCTGCACCTGCCCAGCATCAAAGTACCTTGGCGAGGCGGCGCGGGCCGCTGTTCTAATCGCCATCTCCAAAGTACCTGCTCATGAATAAACACCAGCCCCATTTATCAAGTCCTTAGCGCTCATTGTGAAGGGGAAATTGGCCCTTTTCTGAAAATGGGTCTATCCTCAACCCATCTGCACGGTCGTGGCTGCAGAGCTCCCCCCTCCCCATTTAGTCACGCGCACACTCGCAACACGAGGCTCCTCCAGGCTAAAATAGACTCGCTTTTCTTAGGTAGGTGCGTGACTGAACCGTGAGGATGGATAGACAGAGAGGAGGAGGCTGCTGGGTCCGTAGCCCACGTCTCTCCCATCGATAGGAAAAGCCAGCAGGAGGGATGCCCAGTCTCGGTAAACTCTTGTCCTGTGTCCCAGCCACAGGGACGCGTGGACACACTTGCACAAAGCCCCATGGGTCCCCCACACATTGGAAAAAGTACTGAACACGTTGGCCCCTGGTGCCTGCCAACTGAGACAGGGTGGCCCCCTCCGACCCAGCGGTTCCTCCGTCTCAGTCCTGCCCGCTCCTGGGCTGCCTTCTCTTTCCAACTGGGTCCCCCACCCCTGGGCCTGATGCTAACGCAGGGGCCGGCAGGACAGAGGATGTATAAAAACAGGGCAACTCAACTTGCAACCCCTCTGGCCCCTAAAAGTGGCTCCTCTGGGCCCTGACTGGGTCCGGTGGTACTCTCCCCAAAGCAGCTAAGGTTTCCGAGTGCACGGAGGGAGACGAGGGGTGGGTGCCCACGAAGTCACGCCAGCGAGTTTCAAGGCCGTTGCGTCCCGAGGGCTCGCTTATCCGCCACTCATCCGCCCATTCCTTCCAACAGATGTCCACGGGGCGCCCCTTTCCAGGGCTCCGTTGGCCGGGAAACACTATGGGTTTTCCAGACCTGTGAGGGAGGGGCACGGGGAGGGGTGGTGGAGCACAGGCCGTTCTGAAAATGAAAGCGTTTGCTAAGCGTGCAGATTTCGCCAAAGGAACGCTCTCAGATGGCTTTGTTTTCAGGCAGCTCTCCCGATTTCACCCTGCGTTTTAACAAACGGAAGCCCAGAGCCACTGCGAAAGCCCGGCTCCGCCGCCCGCCCCTTGCAAGGGTCCCGGCAGTGGCCGCGGCAAGTTTCGGGAACCCGGGCTGTTTGGGAATCTCTGCACGTTGGGGTTTCCTAGCCTGTGCCCTTTACACTGAAGGCAGACGACCTCTGCAAATCCAGTCTCTAGTCTTTTTTGCTAACGACTGGGTAGGATCTTTGGGGGTTTGCCGACTGCTGGCGCTGGTGCCAGGCGGTGTTTGGGGGAGGCCTGCTGCGGGATGGGGACGGGGTTCTCCTGGGGAGGCTGTGCAGGGAGCCTGAGAGCGGGACCGAGACTGCCGCGGGGGCCTGTGGGGATGCTGGGCTTCGGGTTTCCACACAAACGCTGGTGGCAGAGTCCCCAGTCCCCGCCACCCCCACCGCGCTGGCACCAGGCCCGGGGATCCTGCCCCACGTCCACAGCGCCCTCACGCCGGAGCAGACAAGCTAAGCGCCGCTGGAGCTCGCCCAAACACAGCTGCTCTTTTTGGGAACATTCTAGGGCGGGGGTCGGGGGGAGGGAACCAAGGTCCCATTTTTCCTGACGATTAAAGGGAAGTCATTGATGGGGTGGGCCCTGTGCCTTAGGTCGGACACAGGATGGGGAGACCAACTTCGGGAAGATACGCTTCGGATTAGGGATAGCTTGAAATTCCCGTGCCGCCGGCCTTTTGGGCTACGTATTGGACTCGGACGCGGGCAGCTCCTGTGCTGGGAGAACCCGGCATGTCTGCGTCAGGCTCCGGGTGCCTCCAGCCCACATGGGTTCCTCCCTGCCAGAGAACGCGGGGTGGGGCTGGGAGGGCCGGGGCGCCTCCAGCAAGGCCAGGTAGAGGTGTTCCCTGCAGCCCCCACAGGGCACCCCACGAGCCCCTTCTCCCCTGGCGCCTCCTCCCCACCTCAGGGTCTAGAGGCTCAGTGTTGCCTCCTGACGCTTTCTTGTATTTAGAAGAAATTCTGGAATGTGAACTTGCCGCTCTCGTCCGTGTTGGATGCCTGTGTGGCCCAGGTGGCTGTGCTTCCACGGCATCTCCGGATTTCAGGGCGCGGTGGGGTTGGCGGGACGGGAGCAGAGGGCGCCCTGGGGGCACAGCCGGAGCTCCGCGGCACCCCTAAGGGCCTCACTCCCCTCCTGTCGGCTGCACCCCCGTTTCCACTCTTCTCAGCCCTGCCCTTGGTTCAGTGCCCCCTGGGCTCCAACACTGACTTCTCCAAAAGACTAGAGAGGAGCAGAATGATCAGGAAGCAGGGCCTGGGGGCTCCGGGCTGGTTTGCTCACCCACAGGGACGAGCTGCGGGTTTGCTGGGTGAGCGCCCGGGGGAGGGGCTACACTGGGGCCAGTGAAGGGTTTGAGCCTGTGGCTTGGTCCCTGACCCTCCCCCCCTTTTCATCTTGGTTCTTCCAGATGGGTGGCCCCACAGGACTCTTCCTGTCTCTATGGCAGGAGTGTGGGAAGGTTGTGAGGTTCAGCTTAGATGCCCCGGGAAAAGGAGCTCACAGCCAGCGGAGAGTCCCACGGGTCTGGGGCGGGGAGGGAGCCACGCAAGGGGCACAGAGGTGGCGAGAGAGCGCTGAAGGCTCCTGGAGCCTGTTCGACCTCGAAAGCGGGCTTCAGCAGACCCCCTGTCTCCCGTCCCACCTTGGGAATACAGGGGTCCCCGGATTTTCACATTGTCTATACCTTGGGCCCCGTGGAGTGAGTGGGGAGGGGTCTCCCCTACACTGTCCTGTCTTCAGAAACGCCTCTGTCCATGAAAACAACTCGATTTACAGACGTGCCTCCACCTTCAAGCCATGGGCCTTCAGTGCCCCAGCTCCGGCCACCAGTTAGCGCCTGGACGCCCAAGGCTGGAGGGTCTCAGCCGCACTCCCTTCAGCAACTGGGGATCGTGCCCTTTGTCAGCACCGGCCTTGGTGCTCCGTTCCGGGGACAAGGGTTGGTGTGGCCCCTGCTCACCCTGGGGCCCCAAGGGTAGTCTTCTGGGGACTCAGGGATCCCTGCCTCTTCTGTGGGGTGAGCAGACCTTTCTGGGGCTTTTTCCTGGCGCCCTTTCCCTGCGGGGCACACACAGAAACGCTCAGGCTGACTGGCTCAGGCCCGCCCCACACCGGTACCTGCTGGCCGTCTGCAGGGAGCTGGAGGAAGAGGGGTCCGTTCCTAGAGGCCGTGAGGGAAAAGGAAGGGCGAGGGCGAGGGCGGGCCTTGCTGCTCCCACGCTGCCTCTGCCCTGTTTACTCTCGCAGCTTCTGTTCCAGCCTGGCCCGCGGTTCCCTCTACAGCGGAGCGGAGTATCGGGGCGTAGGTTTTTCGCGCGGGCTCTCGGGGCCAGGTCTGCGGGTCACGTGCCTTCGTCCGCCTCAGGACGCACCTGGCACCTGTTCCAGATCCGCCGGCAGAGGGAGCCCTGGGCCTGGGAGCAGCGAGTTAGATGCCGCTCTTACTTAAGTTGGGGCGTCGCACTGGGGGGCCCCGTGGTTCAGATCCACACCTGACCTCACCGCCCCCCACCCACGTCTCAAACCAGCAGAGTCCGACCGACAGAGCCACTGATACTCAGGGCTAACGGAGGGGCCGGGGCGGCGGGGCCACCCGCGGCAGGAGCTGAGCGGATCCAAACCGCCACAGGAACCCTCGAGATCGTTGAGTGCAAGGGCAGGGCGTGTGTGCACGCCCCGACGACCCGGCTCCTCCTAATTTCTAAGACGGAAGGGGTTTTCTAGAACATTCAGTCCAAGCCCCTCGTTTGAGTAGCAGCAAACTGAGGCCCAGGTGGGGAGGCCGATCAGCGGTCTGCAGCCGTCTTCCTAGCCTGTTTCAGGTACATTGAAACTGGACCTGCTCGGGCCGCGGGGGCCGGTCTGAAGGGCTGTGTGCGTGCCTGCGTTCAGGTCTGGAACGTGTGGCCCAGGGTGGGAGGCCTGCGTGCACTCTCCACACGGAGAGTGGGTCTGCAAACTCTGTACCTACGTAAAGCTGTGTTGGTGAAGCGGTGCGTGTGGAGGGGGGAAGAGGTGTTTGTGTCCGTGAATGGCGTGTGTGTGTGCGTGTGCACAGGCAAAGGGGTAACTGTGGATAACTGCACCTTTGAAAGATGTGAGTGTGAGTGCATGCTTGCACTTGCACAGGCACCCTGGCACCCCTCCCCCTGCACTGGAACCCCGAGGTCAGAGGTCAGGCCCTGGAAAAGGAGCGGGGGAGAAGAAGGCCCGGGGAGGGGACACAGGCTCCAGGGCGTGGCCCTGTCCCAAGGCCCAGCAGACTGTCAGAGGCCGAAATTAGGCAATGCTTCTCCGGGGCTGGAGGGGAGAAGGAGGAGGGGAAGGATTATGGCAAATTCATTTCTATTTTCCAGCCCACTAAGCCTGCAGCGTGTCCCTGGCGTTAGCATGAGAATGGGCCAGGGCTCTGCGCACCCCCCGCCCGACCCCTGACCCCTCCCCACCACATGAAGGGCCCGGCTGGCCCGCCTCTCCAACCAGCTTCTGCAAAGCCACGACTCCTAATCGGGGTAATTTAATATATTTTAAGCCCCCGGTGGCTTTATTTTCCCTCCTTTTCGAGTTTGTTTTAGGCATTCAGAGCCCTCACCCCGTCATTAGACGGCCCTGTCTGACGGACGGAAGGAGCTGCTATGAGACCGCAGCCCTTTGTGCCTCCCGCCGGCCGGGCTTCCCTGTAATTAGAACGGTGTTCCCAGCCATTGAGGCCTTTCACCAGGCGGAACAAAAACTCCTGCGATGAATGTCCCCTGGCTCTCAGCCCCCTGGCTGGGAAAGGGGCTGCGAGTTAAAGGGACTCCAGGGAGAAGGCAGTTTGGAGCCAGGGCAGCCCAGGTCCTGCCAGGGCGAGGGATTTAGAGGCCGTGGGCAGTGGGCACCGGGGAAAGGCTCTGGAGGTTGCTCGTCAACGCCAGTCACCTAAGCAGCACTCGCCCGCCCCCACCCCCACCCCCAGCTCAGCCATCCCCAGGACCTGCCTGGGCTGGGCCTCTGCGCTCAGAGCATGCGCACATGTCCACGGGGTCGGGGGAAGTGGGGCCAGGCTGGAGGGTGTGTGTAAAATGCACACACGCACACTGAGTCCTCCACACACCCACTCAGATATGGCTTCTAAACATACACAGCCACTCACACACAGGCCTGGGATTACATTGTGAGCACACCTGCACGTGTGTGTGCAGGCACGCTCAGACACAAGTCCACAGTGTCACAGAACCGGGCTGGGAAGTGCTTGCACGTAAAGATGCGTGCACGTGGCTGCGTGCACACCGCCCAGTGCACGGCGACGTGAGAACTCGGGGAAGTCCGATCGCACTGAAATGCCCCTCGTGTTTCGGCACACCCAGGCCCGCCTCTCCAGGCTCACTCGTGAGCAGACGCGCAGAAGGGTTCCGTGGGCTGAGTCCCCACCGAGCTGCACACTGTGTGGTGAGCTCTAGCGCC
The DNA here is from genome assembly GCA_004026765.1 of Micronycteris hirsuta. Lineage (NCBI taxonomy): Eukaryota > Metazoa > Chordata > Mammalia > Chiroptera > Phyllostomidae > Micronycteris > Micronycteris hirsuta. Next base: position 78,047 of record PVJI01005960.1, read on the forward strand.
TGCTAGGCCGGGTTCTCCTCTGGGGTGCGCATGGGTCTCCCCACACAGCCCTTTGGGAAGAAGCGAAGTCTCCCTTTGCAAGATTTCCCCTTTGGACTGGGTGCCAGAGACAGCAGGCAGGTACCTGGCTCTCCGGTAGATCTGTAGCTTCTCCACGGTTTCAAGAAAGGCTCCGAGGGCGGGTGACAGGAGGCCTGAGAGGCTGCAGAAGAAAGATTTCCACCGACCCCCTGAGCCACAGGGAAGCAATCGCATGGAGACTAGCGAGTGCCCATTCCTGGGAGGATTCAAACAGGGGCGGGATGATCACAGGCCAGGGATACTGTGGGGGGTTTGCTTAACTCAGCCGCTCCTCTGTGTCGGGTCCTGTGCTCAGAGCTTGGAGTACAGCGGTGAGTAGCATACAAACTGCCCACAAAGGAACTTCTGAGGGGCCACCAGACACACACGATGCCCTGGCCTGGGGCAGGTGCAAGGATGACCCCAGGGCGGAGTGGCAAGTATCAGGGACCAGATAATTACTGTCCTGGGTCTGAGGCGCAGTGTCGGGGGCGGGAGGCACCTAGGACGTCTCCTTGTCAGATAAACGGATGGATTAGCCGGTCTCCAAGGCCTCTCTCCTCAGTAACATTCTTGCTCACCTGGTCTGGCTCCTTGGCTCTCTCATGCTGGCACTGATTCCGAGGTGGGCAGTCAGTTCTGAGCTCCCTCCGCCGTGTACGTCTGTCACAGCGCATATCGCCTGCACCACGGGAAGGCCACTGACCCAAAGGAGGGGCTGGAATAAAGTGGTCAGAGAGCAGCAGGTCAGGTTCCTTCATGGCCCCGGGCTTTCAGGGGTGAAGAACAGGGACCTGAATCTTATCGAGCCTCATTCTGTGCTAGTTTGGAAGGAAGTACAATTCTGCAGGGCCAAGGTGGGGGTCTCAAACTGCTAGTCATTTGCATGCTTTTATTTGTTTTAAACCTTGCCTCGCCTTCAAAACGTAGGCAAACCATCCTATTCTTCTGGTGCCACGAGCAAACACATAATCAGGAAAGCCCCGACGTCTCTGTCTGAAGACAACATTCATCTGTTTCACTTTCTAGGAGAAATTCCCCGGGGAAATTAGAGAGCTGGGGATGCTTCGAAGCCTCTTCCAATGACTTCTGTTTATTTGTTTGCTCGTTTAAGCATAGTGTTGCAAGGTATAATATGGTGGTTGGGGCACCTGGGCTCTGGAAACACCCAGGCTCAAAGCCACACACCAAACAAACAAACCACAACCACATGCCAGCTCCGGGTGACCGTGGCCGCCTCCCACTGTAAAGCGGAGATAGTAACAGCACCACTCTGCTGGCTGGGGGTTACATGAGCTAATGCAAGCAGAAGAGCCACATGATACCGTGCAAGCAGTAACTGCTCAATCAGTGTTAGCCAAAGTGATTAATATCCCAGTACTCAGTAAATATTTGTTGCGTAAATGAGTGCATTTTTTCTATATTGTTTGCATTTAGGATAAAGTTATAGGAAAGTAAGATCTTCCTAGAAGCCGCTTGCGTGTAACTTTGGCAGGAGGCGGGGATGGCGTTGGAGTGGGCAGAGGGTGCTTTGGAGGGTCCGCTAAAAATTAAAAGCAGCAGCTCAGGTCATTACCCTGGACGCCAGTAGGGGGAGCCCGAGTCGTCACAGCTTAGCCGGGCCCTTGCAAACACAGCGGGAGAGAATTAAAACTTGACAGAGCACCTACTGTGTGCAGTGCACATACTGGGCAATGCAGCACCAGCCCTGGAAGGAAGTTGGGGAAGTGGGTGGAGCAGTCAGGTGCCCTGGAACCAACACAGGTGCAGAAGCCCAACTGGTACAGTGCGAAGGGAACAGCATTTAGGACCTGGAGGGGGCTGGGCTGGGGAAGCCCAGTGGGTGGGTACTACCCATGGAGGGGTCCACTTGCATTCCGCTTCTCTGCTGCCCCCTCAGCACCCAGCTCCAATGGACTGAGACCTGCCCCGTCCAATCAGAACTCTACAAATTGTATCCTCATTTGCATCTCTACTGACCAATCAGAACTGCATGATTTGGAAACCTCATTTACATTAAATGGACCATAATGGGAACCGTGGGTAGGGAATTTTTCTATGAAAGGCAGACTCTCCTTTGTCTGCACAGAGGCTCTTTCCGTTTCTAAGGTTTCTGCTTGTCTGCTCAGTTTGCAAATCGTCAGGGCTCAAGTGTTTCTGTTTTGTAACACTCGGGGGAATTTTTCATTGACAGAAGTTTCTGAAATGGTGGGGCAAGGGAGGAGGGAGGAGAGGCCCTTAAAGTAACTGGTGGAGGGCCACTGTCCCCTGCGCTCAGGGTCTTGGTCTGAGGAACTGGAGCGGGACCCTGGCAGGCAGGTCACCCCACTTTTCCCGTCTGTGGAGCGGGTGTGAACATGGCCGCCCACCAGTCCTCAGTGGAGGCGGCAAGTTGCCCGGGTGCAGACGTTTCAGTGACTTAGCAACACCTACGGGGGCTGTGATGGAGGTGTGATCTGTCCCTGTGCCCATTTCACAGGTGAAGAAGCCCTGGAGCAAAGAGTGACTTGCCCGTGGTCCCCTGGGGAGGGGAGAGAAAGAGGAGCTGGGGCTCGGAAGGCGGTCTGGGCCTGGTCACCCCTTCATGCCAGGAAGCCTAGTCCCCCACCTGCTTGTCTGCCTCTTTGTCCCCTGGGGCAGGGTGGTCCTGTGGGAGCTTGGACCCTGCCCCTGTTCAGGGGACAGAAGACGCAGGGCGGGCGGGGTGGCAGCAGCAGTGGCGAACCCCAAACCCAGAATCATTTTAGAGAAAGGAATCTGCATCTTGCCAGCTTCCCTGACCCAAGACTGCGCCTTCAGGAGCCTGAGGGGACAAAGCAAGGTCTCTTCAGTCCGGGGACCCCAGTGTACCCCTCCTCTCTAGGGAAAGGCATGCTGCCCAAAGCCCCAAGTGTGAAAAACCAAACCAGCTCCAGCGCATCCATAGAAACCGGGTTGCATTCGCGGGAAGCGCGGGTCGCCCGGGCGGGGCAGAGCGGGGGCTCCAGTCACCCTTCCCTGGACAAATGCTGCCTCCGTTCTCCAGAGCTCAGTTCCCAGAGACGTCGCCCTGCCCCGAGACACGGGACTGCACAGGAAGTGCCTCGACACTTGACATTCAGTTCCAAAAGCTCCTCCCCCCTGCATTTTAAATTCTCCAACCTCGGGGCAATAAGCTGGGGGACTGTGATGGAAACTATGAGGCAATCCGGTGGGCAGCCCCTTCCATTGGTGTCCCTCCGCGCTCACAGCGGCCTCCGGAGGCAGCACGTGGCGTTGCTACCTGCCTCGGAGACGGTGGCCCACGGAGGTCTCCAAGGGTGCCTCGCCCTGCTCCAGGGCGCCTCCCTCCCAGGGTTCCTGAGAAGATGAAAAGCAAGAATGCACGTATCCAGCGCTTTTAGCACTGTGGTGTCTGCTCCTGTTACTATTACTGTTGTCGTCGTTGTTATTATCGTTGCCATGGCTGAGAACGCGGAGGTGACAAGACAGCCGGAGCTGAGAATTTTCTGCCCCATCACCTGTGCCAGAGGGAGGACAGAGGACCGGGGAGGGACCGCGTGACTGCCCCGGGCTGGCGGGCAATTTACTGGAGGAGCTCCTTGGGTGACTTTGACTCCAAGTTAATTAAAGATGGCCGCTAGGGGTCATTGCCATGGCGACAATTAGGCCTGGAAGGAGCCTCATTAAGGAGCAGTTTTAACAAGGCCTGTTGTTTTTACCCTGAGATCCATGTGAAAGAGGAATTCTTCCAGCGGCTTCCCTTGCTGCCTTCGGTGTATTTAGGAGCCATTTCGAGGGAGGCACTGAGTGAGAAGCAGGTGGGAGGGTTGCGGGGTGGACTCCCTCTGAAGAGTCCCCTGGGTAACAGGTGTCTCCCCCCCCCCCCTCCCGGGGCTGCTGCTGCATCAGGAAGGCCTGGGTGGTGAGGCTTAGGGAGGGAGGGGAGGCTGGAGGCCCCCGGGACAGAGCAGGAGGCAAGGAAGCAGGATTTAAAAAAAAAATAAAAAGATTGTACTTATTTATTTTAGAGAGATGGGGAAGGGAAGGAGAGAGGGAGAGAAACATCCATGTGTGGTTGCCTCTCCTGCGCCCCCTACTGGGAACCTGGTCTGCAACCCAGGCCTGTGCCCTGACCGCGGAGGGAACCTGAGACCTTTAGGTGTATGGGACAAGGCCCAACCCACTGAGCCACACTCCGGTCAGGGCAGGTGGCAGGATTTTATTAAAAGTGGAACTGAGCCCGGCTGGTGTAGCTCAGTGGATTGAGCACGGGCTGGGAACCAGAGGGTCCCGGTTCAATTCCCAGTCAGAGCACATGCCTGGGTTACAGGCCAGGTCCCCAGTGAGGGCCATGTGAGAGGCAACCATACATTGCTCTTTCTCCCTCCCTTCTCCTCTCTCTGAAAATAAATAAATAAAATCTTTAAAAAAAAAAAAAAGTGGAACTGAAGGCCTTTAATGGAAATTAGTAACGTCGCTTCTGCTGCCCAATCTACTCCACCAGAGTCGGGGCCATGGAGGGGCCCCGAGCCCGACTCTTCGGAGTCCAGGGCAGAAGTTCAAGGCCTCTCTTCATTCCGAGCACTTGAAAAATGCATGTGTTTTTCTTATTTCCATAGCAATATATGCTTACGGAGAAAAAAATAGACATTTCAGAAAAGCCCAGAAAAGAACACCTCCCCTGCAGCCCCGCCCCCGCACAGAACGACTGTTTCCATTCTGGGGGCGATAGGAGGCGGGGGCAGAGTCTCCAGGGAGCTGAATTGAGGGGCGGGGAAGCGAATTGTCTATTTCTTCACGTACAGACGCTTTTCGGCTGTTTGAATTATAAAACCGAAGCATCGTGTCACAGGTGGCCACGCCTGCAATGGCAGTGTACTTGAATCTACAAGGACGAGGGTCGTATTTTACCTGTGGTTTTGAAATCTGAATTTATCCCTTCAAGATCACAAGAGATCCTGACTGCTTTTCCAGGGTGTTACATTGTCCTCCTGACTTTTTTTTTTTTTAAAGGCACATTATAAAACGTTCCCACGGTACAAAGAGGGGGAGATAGGAAAGGAAGCTTCCAGCCTGGGGGTCCCCTCCCTCGGCTCCGAGGATCAGCCAGGACAGACAGTCCGTGAGGAGTGCACAGGCTTCTGGGAGGGGCAGGTGAACGAGCCCACGGAGCAGCCCGGGGCGTGGCGGCCGCAGGCGGGGCGTGTCCGGGACTGGCACTGCCTGGCGGAGGTCCGGGAGGAGGACGGGGCCGCGGAAGCTGGGAGTCGCGGGGCTCGTGGGGGCAGACTGTAACATGCCTTCTCGCCCCTCATTTGGCACAGTGCTCACGAATAGCGCTGGTGAAGGATGGCAAAGTGGGGACTAGAGGGCCAGGAGCTGGGGAGGTGGGCGGGGCTGCCCCGGAAAGGTTCCCCTGGGAACCCAGGTAGGATCGGGGTGGGCTGACCGTGGCCTGCAGGCCGGCGTGGGAGACTGGAGCAGGTCGCCGCTGTTCAGAGTCCTGGCCTTTCCTGACCCTCTCTGCGGGAGCCCTGGCGGAGGCAGGCATGGCCAGGTGACTCGGTGTGGCCGCTGAAGTCGGAAGAGATGTGTGGTCTCTCTGGGGAGCAGCTTCCAGGGATAGTGGGCTTGGGGTTTGCCACCTACTCATTCCTGAGCGTTGGCGGTGGGAGAGGTGCCGTCCCCCAGTGCTCCCTGTGTTCTGGAGGGACTGTGATGGGCAGGGCGCCTTGCCACTCTGCAGCGGCCGTATAAACCTGAGTGAGACATGGATGGTGATGCTTTAAGCCCCCACGGTTGGGGGGGGTGTTACTATAGCAATGCCTTGCCTGACTGGCACCCAAGGGAGATGGAGCCGGTGACTCCCAAGTCCCTTCCCGATGTGCCTCTTAGTCCCTGAGTTGGCCAAGCTGCTTCGCTGTGGCTTGGGCTTATGAGTCTGCACTTGGCTTGCCCAGGGACACTCAACCTCAAGTTCTTACGGAGACCTAGGCTCATGGCCTTTCTCCTGGACCAATTCCCAGAGGTGGGGAGAACCCAGGGCAGACGTCTGCGGCAGCTGCTCCCTTCTGAGCTGTGGCTCCCGGTGGCCTTCAGAGGCTCAGAAGCATCCGTGCTGGTTTCCTCAGTCATAGGAGGGTACGTCTTTGCTCCCTGCGGCTCCCTCCTTGTGAAGGGGAAACTGAGGCTGTGGGGCTGTGTGTGAACCTGAACCCCTCACGTGATTATACTCAACACTGGGGCACCACTGCCTTCCCAGTGGGGACACATGTCACAGAGCTGGAGGTCCTTGAACGCCAGGCCATCAGTCCTCAGTGTGCCACCAGGGACCCAGGTCCTCAGTCCCCGTCCTCCATGTCGGCTTTATCCTCAGGAGTATCCCCTTCAAGAAGGCAAGGTAGCTGCCCCCAGCCCTCCAGGCATGGGAAGGCCCACTTACTCATGCCAGAGAGGAGGGGGAGCACTGCCCCCCGGTCCACGCAGCCGCACTCACCCCCAGGGCAGCTGCAGCCGACCGGCTCCGGCCCCACCCCATCAGGCCCTGCGCCCCCTTTCCGTGACAAATCTTACCCCCCTAGTGAAGGTCACAGAAAGCCAAACCCACTTACACACGTAAGTGTGCCAATATCCACACGATGTCCTCACCATGAAGGAAGAACACCAGGAAGCGTGTAATGAAACAACATGCATTTCAAGACGCATGCTCGGGCACACGTGTTCTGGGGAGCGCCCTGAAACAGTCCGGTGCGGCGGCTGTGCCTGCGCGCGGATCTCCGTGCGTGGGGTTGTGCGACGGGTTGTAGGCGGACGGTCTGGGTGACTTCAAGGCCGCTGCACGTGATGACCGTGCCTGAACGGCGACCCTTGGGAAGGTTGTAAACAACACAAAGTGTGCACTTCCTCCACGCGTGCAGGGGTGGTCGTGCCGATTGTGGCAGATACACGGTGTATGCGTGTATAAAAGCTGTGCAGAAAGTCCCTTTCTGTTCATACGTAAAGAGGGAGTAGATTCTAGGCTCACGTGCTTTAAAAGTCACACAGAAGATGTCTAAGACTCTCTTCCTAGTGACCAGTCCCCCCACAGTCCCGGCCAGCCCCGCACCTGTCCACGCACTGCCCCCCAGTGGACTGTCAGGAGTGGACCGCCAACAACCCCAGCCGTGGCCAGGGTCTCTTGAGGTCACCTCCATTCACCCCTTACACAGAGCTAGGGATGTGAGCCCTTAGAGCAAGTGGCCTGGGAGAACGTGGGACTCCATCGTGAGCTGGCCCCGGCTGGTCACTCACCCCTTTGGGCCTCAGTTCCGCCGCCTTCCCGGTGCACAGTGACCACAGTGGGACTCTCCGCCCAGCACAGCACCGCGCGGGCCTCGGTGCGAGCCCCTCTCCAGGCCAACAGGGCGAGCCTTGTGCACGGGCTGCAGAGCCCGTGGTGAATAGGCGGGGGGGTGGGGGGTGGAGTGGGGGCCTGGAATCCTGGAGCTCCAGCATGGGGGCGGGGGGAGCAGGCCTGACTCACAAAGAGGGTGACAGACACACTTCCCTTCCCAGCTCTGAGCTTCCCGAAGTGGGATGGGGGGCGTGGGGGGGCTTAATTTCCTGAACAAAGGTCAGCTCCCCTTGCTGCCGCTGTTCTTTTGGAAGCCTCGGCTTTGGCCAGCGGGGAAGAAAGGCCCCTCTCTCTGGGGCTGCCTGGGGGACAGAGTCCCGTGTGTGGCTCCAGTGGGCATTCAGAAGCCCAGGGTCTGGCAGGCTCTGCCAGATGCCAGAAAAAGGGGGCATTATCCCATCCTCACCAGAGCCCAGGGGGCCTTCCCTCTGTTGCTCTTGGGGGCCCGCAGACTCCTTGCTCCCAGGGTGGGCTGGGACCCAGAGGGGCTGGCAGTCGGGGCCCATGGGTGTTAGCGATGTGACTGGCCAGTGGTGGGGGTGGGGCGGGGTGAGAAGAGAAGAGAAGTGCGTAAGTCCCCTGAGCTGCACCCTGTTTGCAAACCAGCCACCCCTCAGGAGGCCGTTCCCCCACCCCCCGTGGGCCTTTCGGAAGCCCATGCTCACTGTGAGCAGTTCCTGTGCCTCTCTGGGGAATGAGAAGCAGCATTTAGCTGCCCCAGCTGCCCCTGCTGGGGAGTCTTCTGGTGCTTTCCGGGGCCCTCCCCGGACCAGCTGGGGGTGTTCTCTCAGCTTTCACGAACTCTGGGCACAGCTGCCCAGGCTGTGAGTGGCTGGAGCCCAGCTGGCCCCTCGCGGCGGGGTGTAGGGAGGGTGCCTGGGTGGGCGGCCAGTGAGAGCCGGCTTCCTGGGGCCTCCCCGGGTGCCGAGCAGCGTGGCCACTTCCGAAGGCCCCTTTGTTTGCCCCTTTATCCAGAAGAGTGGCTGCAATTGTGTAGGGTACAAAGCCCCCGTGGCCCTGACTTCCCACCCCTGCCTGTGGCCCGGCAGGGAGAGGGTTTCCCAGGCTCCCCGTGAAGGCTGCCTCCTGCCCCTCCCAGGCAGCCAGGCCCCCAGACCCGCTGCTTCTGCACCCAAGGCCTGTTCATGGAGCCTACATCAGCGCCCGTGCCCCGCCCCCCAGGGGGCCACCGGCTCACTGGTCCCCCACTGCCCACCCCGGGCACACGGCAGGCGGTTCCCACGCTAAGTGCTGGGGGCTGGAGGGGCTTCAGGAAGAAGCCGTGTTTTCAGAGGGGCTGACAGGCGGGAAGTGCGGGGCGGAGGGGGTGTGAGCCACGCCAAGAGGCCTGGAAAGTGGGGCAAGGCGGGGGAGTGGGCAGGAGGGCTTGTCTACAGGGCACTTGTGCCAAAGGAGGGAGCAGGGTTCCTTCTCTCCTCCTCCACACCTCCCTTTAAGCCCTCGAAGCGGGTGCATGCCCAGCCCTGTGCCCCAGTATGGCTCCCGGTGTTGCCCCATCCCCTGGACAGCTAAGGCGGGGAGCAGTCACTGACGTTCCCAAGGTCTCCCGGTTGATGCGTGGAATTCAAGGCTGCGGGTCCCTGAGCACAGGGACTGCATGCTTCTAACCACTCTTCAGGAAAGAGGGCAGCAGGGTGCATGGCCAGGAGGACCCTGCAGATGAGGGCAGAGGAGCATTCTGGGAGGACGTGTGTAGGGGGCCTGAAACACCCCCTCCCATCTGCCCGCCCACCCAGGAGCCCTCCGTCTGAGATGTCACATGAACCCAGCACTGACAAAAGCCCGGGGCAGAGGCGGGGAAGGAGGGCGGCCGCCAGCCTGAGACGCCCTCCACCCCTGGCCGCCCCTTGCAGCAGAAGGGGGCCTGTCGGACGTGGGAGGACAAGGGGCTACGCCCTGCTGAGGGAAGGCACAAAGCTTCAGCCTCTTGCCAGCCCCAAAGAGGGGGCTGAGCCAGTGTGGGGCAGAGCAGCTGCTGGGGGAGGGGTTGGTCCAGTGTTCGCAGGTCACGGGCCATCTGAGTGTGGGGACAGGAAGGGATCCAGGCGGCCCCTGCTGCTGGCCTGCTGAGCGCCCCAGAGTAAATGCGTGCAAACACCAGGGCCTGAGAGGACGAGTCCATTTGCTAGATGAGGAAACTGAGGCCCCGACAGGGGAAGGGGCTTCTGTGAGTTCACACAGCACAGTACAGGCAGAGGCTGTCAGAGGAGAAGATCCAGGTAGAGCCACCAGGGATCCCCTCCTGTCCCATACTGGGCCACCAGCCCGAGAGGGCTCAGGGTCCACAGGACCACTGACGGGAGGCTGGGGCCACGCCTTCCCAGGACAGGGCCGGGTCAGGCGGGAGTGTTCACTCCCTGCAGTACCAGGCACCTCTACTTGAATGAGAAGAGAGGACCCTTCTCCCTGACACGTGCCCCCCTGTCCCGGATCGCTGCTGCACCCAGGCTTTCTGACACCCCCTGAGCGTGCACCCCGTCTCAGAAGTCCCTTCCACTGGACCTTATGTGGGCCTTGCCCTGATGAGCTCTCTCACGACGTAGCTGTCTGTCCCCCAGTGGACACAAGGCTTCTGGGAGCGTGGAGCCCTCCTGTCCCCTCCCAGCTGCCTCCCTAAGCCCGGGGCCAGAGTACAGATTGCCGCTATTGGGTGAGTGTCCTGTGCGCGGGACCCTGGGGAAAAGGCATTGCCCTCAGCACCTCGGTGGGTCTTCCAGTGACCCTCAGGATTGGGTCAGGCCAGGCACCTCCTGCTGGGGCCTGTCTGGGCCCCCCATTCCCTGCACTGCCTCTGGGGAATAGGGGTGGAATGAACTGGAGACTAGACCCCAGGACCTGCAGGCTGGGCGGGCGGAGTGCAGGATGCTCCTCTCCCCGGAGGGTGGCACCAGGTCCCCGATCCCACCGGGACTGTGTCCCAGCCCAAGGGGCTCCAGGACCCTCTGAAACCTAGCGCCCGGTCCCAGCTCAGCGCTGCCAGCTAGGAGACAGGGGGAGCCGCATTCTCTGAGCTCCTGGGGCACAGCTGTCAAACGAACATCACCGTGATGCCCCGGGTCCCCTGCAGGCTGGTTTGAGGGGCTCAGACATGCTCCAGGACATGAGCGTGCTTTGGAAAAGTAAAGCTTCATACAAACAGAAAACAGCCACCTGCCCTTCTGGCTCCTGTGCCGCTCACCCGGGGTCTGGAGCTCCCCAGACCGGTGCGCAGACTGCCTCGGGTCACCAGCTCCTCTTCCTGGCCGGACCCAGATTTCCCATAAGTCTTTGCAGGCAGGTTGGCAGCGTGCAGGAGCGTCCGCCTGGGAGATGCCGGACAGTGAGTTCCAGGCCCTGGGAGGCCCCTGTGCGCCTGGAAAAGGGAGAGTCAGTCTCCCCACGTGTAAAATAACGACCTGCCTGTTTCAGGGCTTGTGTGGGGGGTGAACATCCCATCCCCAACCTGTGTGCCCTGTGAGGGCCACATCTGCCCAGAGGGGGGCGCCCTTTCCTGAATTCACAGGGCTGTCTGGGCCTGCAGCAGGGATGGGCGCAGGGGGCCTTGTCAGGAGAGATGCTGCCGGCACCCCAGACCTCCAGGGCCCCCCGAGGTGAGAGCTCTTCCCCAGGCGTGGGCAGGGCGGGTCTCCCCAGTGGCCCACGAGGAACCTGGGTAGGCCAGCTGTGCTTGGGGTGTGAGCCGCAGCCCCATGGGCTGCAATCCCCTCACCCCGTGGTCTGAGTGCCACTGGCTGGGGTGGCTTCCCATGCCTGGCCTTCCTGACCTCACCCACGGTGTGAGAAACAGATAATAAAGTTCTCATTGCCACCCCATTGGCCATGTCCTGGTCCCTGCAGAGCGTCAGGAGGGTGACAGGCTAAGAGCTGCTGATTACTCTGACTTCAAGGCGCCCCCCAGTGAGAAGAGCCCGTGTCGGAAATGACGTGGTCCAGCCTGTTCTGGGTGCCTCACCCTGCAATGAATCAGCCTTGGAGTAGCGGGGGAGTGGGGCGGGGGGAATGGGGTGCTGCGTGCTCGCCCCCAGGAGGCGGGGAACCTGCAAAGAGAGGGACACCCACCCTCTCCTCTCTGGGGGACGGAGGCGGGGTGTTAGGATGCCTTGGGGAGGCAGGGGCCAAGGCAGAGTCGCCAGAAATCAGTCTGGTTGTTTTGAATTCAAACCCATATTGTGAGTCTGCAGCTTGGGTCTCGGCCCCCCGCCCCCCGAAATCCCTGGGATTACCACTGAATCGGATTTAGCAGCCTGCCCTCTGGGGGCCCGCATGTTAGCCCAGAAGAGACGGATACACACACACACACACACACACACACACACACACACACAGGCATTTAATCAGTCTGGCAGGAGGGACTGTGTATAGAAGTGATTTTATTTGTTTTATTCCCAGTGTTAAGCTGGCTTGGCAGGGAGTAAACCTTTCTTCTGGGTCGGCTGGTAAACTGGTAAACTCTGCCGCTCGTTTGTGAGCTTGCCATAAGCCTGGAGTATCCCAGGGGTAAGGGAAGTTGGGGCCCCGACCCCAGCTCGCAGTGACCAATTAGATTCGTCCGAGTTATTAATTTTGATGGTGCTTGTCATGTTGGGCGCACTGCCACCGTCTGGCTCGGGGTTGCCAGCATCCCTGCAGCTGGGCCTGCCCTCTGGAGCCCCGAGCTGCTGGGGCTGCTCTGTGGGATTGAGAGGCTGCCAGCCAGGGCCCAGGAGGGGGCTTGGAGCCCACGGGGGCAGGCGAGTGGGCAGCGGCGCCCTCCTCTGTGGCGGGATGGGGCCCAGGCTTCTTGGTGGAGGAAGACGTCCAGGTCCCTTGTCCCAGAAACCTCCGAGGCCACAGGCCCCGATCTTTAGCCCCCTGAGGATCAGAATATTCATCCACTAGAGAGGCTTGGTTGTTTGCGCCTCACTCCTGACACTCCCCCGCCCCCACCCGGTCCCCTTTGTACACCCTGGGGCCTGAGGGACCAGACAAGACTAAAACCCACAGAGGGGTCAGAGGGGAGGGCCTGGCAATTAACCCCACATCCTGTGCAGGGTGGGGTCAGGGGTCATGGCAGTGGGGGGAGGAGCTGACCACCAGCTGCCACGCCCAGAACGAGGCCTCCAGGGGCACCCACAGGTGGGATTCCAGCCCCAGCCTCAGCCAGGGAGAGAGAGGGCAGGAAGTTCCTGCTCGGGCACTGCCTCCCAGAGCACCCAGGTCTCTGAGAAGCATCTTTCCCACTTTGCTCCAGCACCATGGCCAGGGCCCACCCTGCGCCTGGCCCATCCTCTTCCTGGGGTGGGACCCTGCCCCCCACCCCCATCTCTGAGCAGCAGCTGACTCTCCCCCCTCCCACAACCTCCCCCCTCTCTACTTTTGGAGGAGAATAACCTGTGATAATTTTTTCTTCTTCTTTCTGGCAACTAATGGACTCCTTAAATAGCAAAAATTGCGGCCTGTAATTAAGATCTTGCTTTTTAAATGATTAATCATTGCAGCCCCTTTGAGCAGCATGCCGGTTTCCCTCTTCTCACATTGAAATGCAGATCGTGGGCAAGGGAGGGAGGCGCTCCCAAGCCACCGAGGAGCAATTAAACCTTCCCAGCTGTCACTCGTCCCCGGCTGCCTCCTGGCCTGTCCAGACGCCGTGGAGAGAGAGCAAG